>APFE030666616.1:0-23134 GCA_000404065.3 Pinus taeda | reverse complement strand
GCTTCCAAGAGTTCCTCATTAGATGGGAGAGAAATGCTTTGGAAAGGATACATATCAAGGGATCCAATGGAAAGATCAAGCTCCAATGCTCCCATTAAATGATGCACTACATCACCTACTAGATCATCAATAGACCGAAGAATGGAACAGGTTGCCACATAATTAATATATTGTGGGGGAGATACCACTTGAATATAAGGAGAATTTAAGGAAGATGTTTTATTGGGAATCAAATTAGGACCAACAAACAAAAGTTGGTCAATGGTCACAATTCTTCCTTCATGTGGGAAACAAATCACAGGAAAGAGTGAAGAGATAAGAGCTCCCATGTCATAAACATAGTCATTCCCAAGGAGTAAATTAAAATCCAAAGGGCCTTGGACTACCATCACATTGATATAGACGATATTTCCTCCCAAAGTAATCAGAAACTAAGGAAATATCCCTAATGGTTGATTGGTTCCTTTGTTAAAAGCCAATAGATTCTAGGTAATAGGCACAAGATATAGGGAACCGAAATCTTTCCAAGCAATTGAGGACAGAATACTAACAAATGCACTTTCATCTATGATTGTGCTAGGTACGAGCATATTATGAGCATGTACTATGATCTAGAAGGGAACATAAGGAGGAAGACAATATTCTTCCAGTCGACTCCAATCAAAGGAAGTGACCATACTACTTGGAGGGGGTGTCGTGAGAATGGGAGAACTTCCCACTTGCACTATGGGAATGGGATAACTACTCCCTTGTGTTGTGGGAATGGGAGGATTTTCCCCCCATGTAGTTAGAACGAAAGGATTCCCCCCCAGTTCATTGTAATATGAAGAAATGAGAAGAGCCTGAGAGGTATGAGACTCACACTCTACGGGATAGGTACAATCAACGAACAATGTTATCCTTTCAACCATTTTCTCAACTATTGGTTGGTTGGGAAAGGACTCATGAGATTCACGTGTTGAAAAATGTCAACAAGAAATTGCTAAAAATAGCAGTTTGGGCATCAGTGCTAGATTGGGCAACAGGGAATGAAAAATGGAAGTGCTAAAAATTGAAGTTCTAATTTTAGCAGTTCAAGTTGGATTCCTATTTTAGACAGTCCCTGGTCTAAAATAGGAAGTAAAATTCGATTTTTGTCTTACCAGCTATTTGAATATTAATTAATTAATTCTCCATGAGTTAATTAGTTAAGGAAAATCAAACTTGAAGTCTTTGTGAGAACATGCAATAGTTTCTCCCACTGATTGGGAATGTTCCTTGGATTTTCTCCATTTATTGAGGACATTAAGGATGAGTCTATATGAGAAGATCAGTTGGACTTAGTTTAAACTTAGTCAAAGTTCTAGTTAGATTAATTTAACAAGTTGTTAAATTTAATGAGATTCAGTTTATTGATGCTTGGCATTGCATGTGAGACAACTGGTATATCAGTTCAAAAACAGAAGACCCAGTTGGAGATCAAGAGAAGGGACTATTACTATTAGTTGGATGAATATTTTTATATAAAGGAAGCTCATCCATGATGAGATGTATCTCCTTCAGGTTTGTGCAGTTATTGAGAGGTTAGTTTGTGCTGCTGAGGTGAGAATCACACAAGTTGCAAGCTGTAGCGACCCCGGGGACTAAAAAAGCTTCCATAGGAAATAGGAGGCTTGGAGGCGTAGAGGAGAAGGTTTGTAGAAGCCTTTGACTGTCTATGAGTAAGCAGAGGGATTGTACTGAGAGCTAGATAGCTTCCGAGCTAAGCTTTGGTATCTGGACATATTTCCATTGTATGCTAAGTACAGAGACGGGGTTTCTTAGGCTCAGTGCTTTCCCCTAGTTATATCTTCTGTGTTATGTGTGTTTGATTTCTCCATATTAGTTATATGTGTTCTTATTGATATTTCTTAATTTGATTAAGCTTCCGATAAATTTTTTGTAGAAGTAGATCAAGTGTTTTGCTTTAGTACATTGCATTACCAGGTGATCTACAAGTGGGAAATTTCTACATGGTATCAGAGCTAGCTGATTTGTAGAAAAGGTTCTACATGGTGTCAGAGCTAGCTGATTTGTAGAAAAATTCTACATGGTATCGGAGCATAGGTGATCAAGGAAGAAAAATATACAAGAAGAGGAGATTTCAAAGTTTCGAGTTTTGGGCCGAGAGTTTGCAAAGCAGATCTGAAAATTTTTGTACAAAATTTTCAGAAACAAATAGCAGATTTGGATTCCTTGTAGAAAAATACCCGAAAAAAAGAAACGGCTAAATCGGAGTTCGGAAGAGGAAGATATCGCTGAATAAAAATTAGCTCTTTTTCCAAAAAAAAAAATTGTGACAACAGGAAAGTGGAAATGGATTGGTGCACTAGCCAAGAACCTGTATGCACTTGAGGTACAAGATGCATGCAAAGCCTTAAGGAGCAATGCAAAGGTTAGATACTTGGTGGTTGAGAGGGAGAGTAAATTACCTCTCAACATGCAAAGACAGAAGAAGTCTTAGAAAATTGTGGAGGAGCCACGATTGGTGCAGCAGCTTCAGGAGGTTGTGGAGTAGCCACAACAGGGGAAGATGATGGAGATCAAGTAGAGAAATCTACTCATGCAGAGATCTCCAGTAGGGGGAAACTTTGAGCCAGGTGGGTAGAGGGATCACATGCAGCCATACCTCTAGGTAGGAGGTGGGGCGATGTGGAGTGATCATCCCAAGGAGGAGGGGCAGGGTCCTTGAGATACCCAACCTCTTTGATTTGATTTTGCTATAGGAGCCTCGATAAGGAGTAGCAAGACTGGGTGATTCGGTAAAGACAGATGCGGATGGAACGACAGAGAGAGTTACAGTGCAGGGAATCCCAGGACAGTGCAGAGCATGCAGGCTGCAGCAATGCGAGAGGCACAAGTGTGTTGCACAGTGCATGGTAGCACAGAGAAGGGTGCAACGGTGCGAGATGTATGGAGATGTTGCAATAGCACAGAGGTCAAATAGGGAGCACTTGTTAGCAGCAAGTATAGCTTCAGCATCAGAGTATGTTTCTAGCCCAACAGAGAGGTCAGTTGGGAGTTTTTTTGTTCCGAGAGTTACTGGAGCAACCACACTTGGTAGATGTGTTGCATGTCGAACATTCCAAAGGTACCGGATTGGATTCGAGAGGAAGCCTTTCTTGTTGAGAGGGAGTGCTGAAAAATGGCAACAAGAAATTGTTAAAAATAGAAGTGCTAAAAATAGCATTTTGGGCATTAGTGTTGGATTGGGCAACAGGGAATGAAAAATGGAAGTGCTAAAAATAGAAGTTCTATTTTTAGCAGTTCAAGTTGGATTCTTACTTTTAGATAGTCCCTGATCTAAAATAGGAAGTAAAATTCGAATTTGGTCTTACAAGCAGTTTGAATATTAATACTCCATGAGTTAATTAGTTAAGGAAAATCAAACTTGAAGTCTTTGTGAGAACATGCAATAGTTTTTCCACTGATTAGGGAATGTATCCTTGATTTGCTCCACTGATTGAGGAATTAAGGATGAGTTCTATATTGAGAGGATCAGTTGACTTAGTTTAACTTAGTCAAGTACAGTTATATTAATTTAACAAGTTTTTAAATTAATGAGATTCAGTTTGTTGATGCTTGCATGCATGTGACACTGGTATTTTCAGATAAATAAGTATTCACTCATGGATAACTTATGCATGTCAGTTCAGAAAGAGACCCAGTTGATATCAGAGAAGGGAGAATGTACTATCAGTTGGATGAATATTTTTCCTATAAAGGAAGCTCATCCATAGTGAGGCTTTATCTCCTTCAAGTTTGTGCAGTTATTGCAAAGGTCAGTGTTGTGTGTGAGGTGAGAATCACACAAGTTGCAGCTGGAGGACCCAGGAAAAACTGTGCATATAAATAGGAGGCTTGGAGGGCAGAGGAGAAGGTTTGTGAGAAGCCTTTGACTAGATATGAGTAGCAGAGGGATTGTACTGAGATCTGGATAGCTTCCGAGCTAAGGCTTTGTGTAATCCAAACATATTTCCACTTGCATGCTAATACAAAGATGGGGTTTTAGGCTGGTGTTTTCCCCTGGTTATATCTTTTGCGCTATGTGTGTTTGATTTCTCCATATTAGTTATATGTGTTCTTATTGATCTTGCTCAATTCAATTAAGCTTCCGCTAAATTGTTTGTAGAAGTATATCAAGTGTTTTGCTTTAGTACATTGCATTACCAGGTGATCTAAAGGTGGGAAATTTCTACATGGTATCAGAGCTAGCTGATTTGTAGAAAAAGTTCTACATGGTATCAGAGTTAGGTGATTTGTAGAAAAATTCTACAAGATTCTACATCACGTTTAGAGAGAGTGGGATTGATTGGAGATGGATTTTGATCAGTCACTTCATCAGCTAGTGGAGGATTGGTAGAAAGCTTTAGATAACCATTCCGAAAATGAGGTTCAGAAGTTGTAGGTTTTCCAACACTTTTGAGATTTCATCCATATAAGGAAAAAGGTGGATAATATGATTCCTTTCACATAACCTATAGGGAAACTTGAATTTACCCTTCTTCCCATGGACCTTACTATCACTAGTTGAAGGTTTGTAATTAGCATGATCTCCAAAAATTGATGACAAAGGTCGATGTGAGCATGTGGACCACACTTCTAGTACCTTGGGAATACGAGGATAATCTATAAGAAGGTGATCACTCTTACATAACATGCAAGGGAATTTCACTTTGTGGGGTTGATTGGAAGGTTCCTCCATACTAGTTGCATCCATAGCAATGATTGCTTAGTTTCCCCCCTGCTTATTTTTCTTCTTCTTCTTCTTAGCTTCCTGGTTACTAGAATTAAGATTTTCACTAGGCAAGGAGGAAGAAAGGGATGAATAAACAACATGTGAAGAAGGCAAAGTGTCAACTTCAGGATCAACTTGAGGTTGATCCTATTCAGGTGGAGGAGAACTTGGTTGAGGACCAGTTTGGACATTTGGAACCATAGTGGTAAAAAAAAACAATGGTAAATATGGGAAGGGACAATGTTGCCATATAAGGAGCACCAATATTTCCAAAAGGAGTAAAATGACCAGGATTCCTGCCAGAGGGGTTTCCTTGATTGGTGATCTTGGGAATTATTTCCATTAGTGTCAATCTAAGATCCACTAAGGAGTTGTTCCACAAGGAGGATGTTATTCCACAGTCAATTAATTGATTTTAGAAATTAAAGACACAAATAAAACAAAGAGATAGGGACACACTCAAAGACATAAGGAAAACAAGCTAGACCAAATAAAATCAGAGAGTAAGGCATAAAATGGAAATTGTTTGCATCAAACAGGTGTCAGTGCAGGTTCTGAACGGAAACCAATGTTATGCATCGTAGGTGCAGAGAAGCCAGAGAGCACTGCAACACTCTGTCTCCATACTAGGGGGAGCGCTGATCAAGATTAGGCTAAGTTCTGACACAAAAAACCAAATCAAACTCAATGAAAGGTATTCCTAGGGTCAATTCAGATTGAGTAAGGAAATGGAGGTTTGTTTAAGAGGTGAAACAAGTACTAGGGACAAGGGTGGAGATGCCAAATTGCTATGCAGAATTTACGACTGTAGATAGAAGTATCTTCCCTAGACCTAGTGGACTGGTCTAGAACATCATAAAGAAAATAATATAGAGTTTCCCTTAGAGGAGTTGGAGAATGGAAAGTGGCTTACCTAGGATCTGTCACAAGCTCTTCTCTCCTCTTGGCATGTAAGCTCCAATCATAGCTCTGATTACTATAATAAGAACATACACATACAATCAACACAAGCCAAATATCTACGACATATATGTAGCATTATCCAATTACTCTATTCAATGTATCAACAAAACATTGAAATATATGAATGTAAGCATAACATAACACATATAGGAAAACGATATACTCGTTTTATGAATATGAAAAGGAGAGAATTTAAAACCAAGAATAGAATTTGATGTTGTAGAGATCTCCTCAAGTTGACTTGTCCTTCCTTTTCATAAAGCACACCTCAATGTCATCGTAGTGCAAGGAGATGATAACTCTCTTAGGTTCAAGGCAGCAACATGAGGGTATGATTAGTCTCCAAAAGCCCCCTGATGTTGTAGATGGTTGAATATTTATAGGTGAGTGTGGTAGTTTAGCAATTCTTATCCATTTACCAATCTAGGCTTGAGATCCACTCTTAATGGGAGGATGAGCTCAAGGAATAAGAGGTGAAATATCCAAGGTAGGATCAAATAGGATTCGATGTTCTTATCCAAGGTTAATGGTTGAAACAACTCCTGAAATATTCTAGAAGAGGAAGCTTCGAGATTCTTTTGTTTTTCCTGAATTTCTAGAACCACCGCACCCCCAACAAGGGACAAACTGTTGTTGATTAGCGCTAGTGTAGAACTAGGCAACCTATTGCTAAACACAAATCCCTAAAGGGCCAGGGTGCATTGGGCCTCAAAAGCATTAAAATGAACCAGTCAAACCCATGAACTCAGGGATTTGGGAGGGTCATGCTTTTGGATTTTTGTAGGTATGATGACAAGGTGTTCACGGATGTTGATTGATCCAATTTGTAGTTCTTTTAACCAGATGTGACAAAATGGCCTATAATAATGTAGATCTTCCTTTATTTTATTCTAATATGCCATTCAACAATTATACTTCATAAATTTAACCATAAAGAACAATAGAATAGTAGAGATCGCAATACACAAAAGAAAACAAGATGTACCCTAGGAAAACCCACCAAGGGGAAAAACCCAACAACCTTTTTCAATAGATAAATTATTCTTGTTCAATGAGAGGAACACCTAGACCTATGGTCAAACATGGTCTTCTCCTCCAAGTCAAGTCACCCAAATTTGATCTAGCGATTTGTTTTTCCCACCTGACTTAGAATTTCGACCCTCCTGCAATTGCTAGTTGCCCTAGAAATTCGACCCTACAACAATTTCACTAGTTACCTAGATATTTTGGCCCCTATAATAGTTGCCCCAGAAAAATGCAAACCACAAAAAAATATCCAATCCACATGTGCGAGTTGCAAGAGAGAGAAGAGAGAAACTTTTCCCTTCTATTCATCGTATTCGTCCTTCTTGTCCTTCGTTTGCTTGCCTTGAAATTGTCTTGTGTGAGAGAGTTCAAATGCCCAAGTAGGGGAGGAGGTGATGCCTTTATATAGTGATTTGTGTAGGTTGAATGGGTGTATTTTGGAGCCAGGGTCGACTTGACTTGGAGGAAATCTGACCTATCACTTTTGGAGCCAAAAATTACATTTTAAAATTTCATCTTTAAAAGTTCGCAACAAGACTAACTCGAAATAAATTCCCCTTTGACTAGCATTTATAAATATGCTTTACAATGATAAATACAAGTACATCAAGTAACCAAATATACATTATGAAGACCAACCATAGTTACAAATTCAACATGGACTAAATTAAATTCAAGTTGTAAATGCTTGATTATGATGAACGATGTCAAGAAATAGGAACTTTAGTACATGATCTCATGTGAATGATGTAAATTCCTTGTATGGATTCCTAATTTGGAGCTCAAGTCCAAAGTCCAAATAAAGAATGCTTAGGCATGTAACATTATTAATATACTTTCTATGGATAGTGTACTAGACTTATTATTATGGCTCATCCAAAGCAACGTAAATGTTAATATTGGAATATGATAATTTGATGTTCCAAGGTGGCTATAGAGAGCCTGAAAAGGGTTATGGTTCAAAAAGAAAAAAAAATATGGAAAAGTAATCTTCCATTCACAAGTTTTAACCTAAGAAATTATATATTTTCGGTAATATGTCTTATATGAGTTCATATGTATGTGGGCGTTATCGTGGGTTGTTGGGATGGTTCATTAATGATCTCCCCACCCAGGTTCGAATTACGATTTATACATGATGTGTTGTCATCTGTTGACACAACAATATTGTAATGATGATATAATATATGTATTTCTTCCCAAGGCCAATACCTCTTTTGGGTTAGAAATCCCAATCATTAATAAATGCAAATGTAAAAGATGATGAGAAAATCTACCTCACATAATGATAATGAAACCATAAAATATAATATAATCAATTTGAAAAAGCGCTAAGAGTCTTACATTCTCCCAGATCATGGGAAACCGTTCTTTAATGGACACAGAGATTCTTATTGTTACCATTCTCACGGTGATTCCCCACATAAATTCTCGAGCTACATTATCCATGGTTATTCATTATCCAAAATTTGCATTGTAAAAGGTGATTTAAAACCTTAGACGAGATACGTCAAATTCAACTTTTTATATAACACGTGCGTCCGTAAATTAGAGAAAGAGTTTTTGACGACGACAGTTTACTTTATGGTGAATAATGAATTTCAAATTTGGCCGATATCTTGAATACTAAGATGCTTTCGGGGGAGAAAACAGTATCATCTTTGTAAATGCATGTGTTCAATTTTCTATGTTTTGACCGTACGTTATTTTTTAATCATTAAATGTGTTTTTTTTATTAGATATATGGTATCGAATGAAACAAAGTGAATTTTAGAAATCCGATGTTTATATACGGAAAATTTAATATATATAAACGTGTATATAAAAGAAAAGTGGAGGTGGGCTTGGAGTATGTCTTAAAATTGTTTTTGTTTGGCTAAGAGTTCGTCTTTCTCAAACGTAAGAAAACAGGTTAACGGCCCAAGTCCCAGAGGCATCAAGTAGGAGTGAAAGCATGCCCCTTTATGGACCACCATCGGGTTATTCTAGGTAGCGTGGTTTTCCTTGAGTAGCAGTGATGAGTTGGCCTTCGTTCGTGGATAATAGCCAGAGATGGTTGTCCTCACTGCTGGTTTGACCATTGAGTTATGATAGGTTTTCCCACCCTGTGAAAAGAAAAAAGAGTGGAGGTAAAAAGAGTATTTAATACCAATGTTGTAATGGAAGAAAGATATTTGGATATTAGTTAGTATTAGCATTAATTTTTATGGTAAGTTTTCTAAGTTTGATTTGGATTATAGAAGTTATAAGTTGTATATTGGAGTATATTATTGAGGACAATGGAACCTTTTCACATCTAAATCGCTAATCTGGAAAGATATGGTTGTGAGGTTCACAGGTACATCAGAGTTTCCTCTTAAATTTATCCGAGGACAAGTAGAAGACAAATTTAGTTGTCTGTGGTACCAAATAGACATGATTGGGAACCTTGGCCCACTCCTATAAGTAAAGCCACTATTCTTGCGACTTTCAATGAACACTATCTCAACTCATGTGAATCCAAAGACGGATGAAGGAAAAGAGGTGGCAGACACCCCACCCTAGTCAAATGGCTTTGTATTGTTGGATCGAGATATGGAAAAACCTTATTGCCTTTGGAAGATATGTCAAGATCAAAATATTCTAGTCTCTGAAAAGTGTTGAATTGAGAAAGTATGGATAGGTGGATACTCAGGGAGGTCATAGATGACAAAGGAATTTGATTTGCATAAAGATTTAAACTAAGAGGAAAAAACTTGTATTTGGCAAAGATGTGGTCTTAAACCAAGTGTTTCTAGACTACTAAGAGTGTATTGTGGGGAAATTTCATGATTGAGTGATTTCATATAAATCCATATCCCAATGGATTCAACATGTGTGGAAATAACGACTAAGGTATTCCCTTACTTTTCATATTTTGGCATGAGTATGGATAACCTCTGTATTCAAGTTTAGAGGGATAAGGAATTCATTATTATGGGAAAAATTGTACTAGGATAATGCCTTCCTCTCTCTAAATCCATGGACTCTATGTTTTCATCCAATGAAGGACAAGGTGAGCATCCAACCTTTAAGGGTTAAGTATTATATATGCCTTTGGAGATATTGAAGGAAAGGAGTTTTAGGGTTCTTAGAGACTAAATGGGGAAGTTATTGACATTTATGAAAATGCTAAAAGCAAAGAAGCCACATATATAGTTTTCATATGTTTAGAAATGAACTTGGGTGATGAGCTACCTAGCAACATATTGATGTTGGTAGATGGTCACATAAGCAAGAGATCAAAGAAAGGCAAGAAGAAGGTGATGAGATATAGTAAGGAACTTCCTTTTAGAAATGTTAATTGCACCGTTTAAGTCATAGCTAAGGCCAATGGTTCATATCTAAATCATAAGAGGAGAGTGAGTTTTGACTCGAGATAAGAAAGTTTGACTATTTATGGCCATGGGACAAAATGTAGCTTCAAAGTTAAGGTTAGCCAATTTATGTATCTCATTCAAAGAAAATCTAAATGAAGGTAGGATCAAGAATATCTAAATCCAAACATATCTTACCCTCTCTTTCTAATGTTGAAGGTGTAAGAGGGTCATAAGAAACTTGTTTATCTATATATGGAAAAATGCAAATATATCAACAAAGAATAAATGGAGTGTCTTCTCCTAGCACCAATATTTTGAATATTTATGGAAGGATGGGTAAAGGAGGTATGGGATCTACTTATGAACATCTCATTTTACAAGAAAATATTGGAATGTGGACGAATTTGAAGAAAATACTAGAATTAGGTTCAAGAATAGACATTAACTTGTTCATCCCACTTATTTGATAGAGACTACATTCCTAGAACTAGTAGAATATATCAAATCCAATAAAAAAATGGAGGGTGGAAAAGAACAAGTGAGAGTAGAGGGGGTTATTTATCTTGATCCTACATTATTAGTGAATTTAAATACACCAGGCTAAAGATCACTTCTAATGTTGGCATATAAAAATGCAAAGAAAGAGATTTGAATTGGATGAGATCAAAGTATTTGTGAAATCATTAAAGAAAAAATATCCTCTAAAAAGGTTCAAAGATGATCTTGCTATCCTTAAATATTACAAGTTTAGAGGAAACCCACAAAACTTTCACTGTATCTGGGTTAATTAAATGGCATATGTCATATGTAATTTTTTTAATGAGACTACGTTGATCAAGGAATTGGTTCGAAGCATTTTGTTTTCCATTCTTCCTAATTGGAATTTTGTTATTTATGGTGTGATGGGGAAATTAGGGGGGATCACCAAAGGTGAAACAAAACTTTTCTCCTCTTATATTAATGTTTTATTCCCTCAATTGTTCCTATAGCTAAGTTCTATCAATAATTAGGAATTTGTGTATAGATTTAAAATGTTTATGATCATGTTTCTCAACCAAAGAATTTTTTAAAGGTTTTCTATAGTTAGGGAACTTAAAGAGGTAAGATGTCATTTTAAGGAAAGATTTAAATCTCATTCCTAGATAAGAGAAGACTTAGTGGTAGTAAAAAAAGCATGGATCCACTAGTATATTTTCTCCTCCATAATACAGAGGATGCAAAAATGTATTACGTTGAACCATTAGACCTAGATTTTGCTTAGAGAAACAAAAAGGCAAGGTCTAAGAGCATTTCAAACATTTGGATCAGTTCATGTCGGTAGAACCTTTTGTTAATACCATCAAAAGAGCTTACAATGTGGGTAGCCACTGATGGTTTCTATGACCTTGGGCCCATTTTTCTTCAAATTAGAATAGGCAGATAAAAAACCTCCAACTCCTTATAATTTCACTCCACTGTTTCATTTAAATGAATATTTTTTGAAACATTGTTAGAAATGAATGGAGGGGTTTTTATGCAACTAAAGGCGACTATGAAATGCACCAATTCCAAGATAATCTAAATAGGATTAGAAGTAAAATGTTGAATGATGTTCAAATAAGTTCAAAGATTTGTGGGAAGAGGTTGAAGAAGTGAAAGAACAATTGTTCAACATTTTCACTCAAATACTAGTGGCACATTTACAACAAAAGAATATGTGACATTTTAAGGGTTGAAGGATTCAAATAAAATAATTGTTGTCATAAGGAAACAATACTTTTGTCCTAGGATGAAAAGGATGTTATTTTAATGCATTATCATATGTATATAATGTTGACAATTTAAGGCTAAGTATCAACATCCAATGAGATTGTTGCACCATTTGTCATTTCCAAAATGGAAATAGCAAGGGGCGAGATGAGATTTCTTACTAGATTATGAATAAATCAAGGTTATAGTAGATAAAAACCAACCAAGGAAGCTCATTTTATTCGTGTTAAACCTAGTCATAAGGTTAGTGACATTGTACAAAAAAATCATGAAAGAGATTTTTCAAAGTGCACAAAGTTTACTTCCAAATTGTGTAATAGTCTCTTTGGAGAATTGGGTAACATGCTAAATTTTAATATTGCCCACAAATAGATGAGTAGATCGAAATAATGAATTAGGTAATCAAAGACATGTTTCACACATATATATTGGACAAAATTCCGAAGTGGGAAGATTATTTATGCTTGGTGGAGTTTTCATATAATAATGGGCATCCTGCATCACTAGGAATGAGTTTGTTTGAGGCATTATGTGGAAGAAGATGTAGTATTCCAATGAGCTAGGATAATTTAGTAAACATATTCATGCTTGGACTAGCATGCTCAAGAAGATGGAGCATGAAGTTAAAATCAAACATGATTTAAGGGTATACCAAAATAAATAGAAAATTTATGCAAATAAGTAAAAAATGCATAAAGAATTTAGTGTTAAGAATCAAGTATTCCTCATATTGAAATCAAGGAAAATCCCTTTGAATATTGGTGTGCATTCCAAGATGGCATCTACATATTGTTGGCCATTTGAAGTCCTTGATAGAATAGGGTGAATTTCATATATACTTACCTTTCCTTCTCAATTTAGAGCTCACAATGTTTTCTATGTTTCTTTTCTTAAGAAATATGTGCATGATCTTGACCACATGATTGATTGGGTTGTGATCTAAGTGGAACTAAAGGAAGAGTTGTAAATGTACCCATTGTGCATCCTCGACAAGAAAGTACCATTGATTTAGAACCACGACATCAAACAAGTGAAGGTGCAATAGAAGAACTTCTGTCTTGGTTTAGTCTATGTAAGAGTTTGAAGATGCCATGAAGGAGGCACACCCATTTTTGATATAATATTGAGTTTCATTAAAGCTTGTAGCTGGAAGAAAACCTAATACCCGAGTTTTGACCCTTGGAATGTATTAGATTATATTATATATAAGTTTTAAATGCATGATTATAATGAATAGTGTCGAGCTATACGAACTTAAATAAATAATCTTATGTTTAAATTATGTAGATATCATGTATACATTCCTAATGTGGAACTCAAGTACAAGGTCCAAATAAATCATGTTGACCTAATATAGCATTTAATAGTATATTGAAACAATGAAATTTGACATAGTAAAATTCAATTTAGAAATTTGTACATCTTTGTAATTCAACTTTTTATGTAACACATGCATCCTTGAAAAAAAACAGTTTTTATATAACACATGTATCTTACCTAAGAAAGATTTTTTTATATATTTGGTTTTAGCGTCGACAAAGAGTGTACTTTTGAATACTAGGGTGCTTTTGGCACATTTTAAGAAAGGAGAAAACAATATCATCTTTCTAAATATATATATTGACTTTAAGTTATATTTTAATAATATGTGAAAAGTGTGTTTTTTTATATGATTTACTGCACAGAAGGAAACAAAGTGAATTTTAAAAACGTGTAATGCTTATTTGGTAAGAAAATAAACCATATTTATTTACACAAGGAAATTTTAATATATATATAATATATATATATATATATAATATATATATAATAAAAAGTAAAGGTGTGAATAAAAGAGGAGTTAAATTAAAAAAGTGTTTGGTATAGCAAATTTTAAAATATATATAAAATAAAAAGTAAATGTGTGAATAAAAAGGAAGTTAAAGTCGAAAAGAGTGTTTAGTACCAATGTTGTAATAGAAGAAGGATATTGGAAGATTATTTATTATTGACATTAATTTTTATGGTAAGTTCTTCAAGTTAACTTGATTCAAATGATATAAGTATGGGTTTGTATATCAGTAGATTATCGAGGATAATGGAGTTTTTTTTCACATCTAAATCACCAATTTGAGAGACATGGTTGTGATTTTCAAAGATACATCAAGGTTTTTTATTTTCGGATATGTGGTTGAAAGAAATTAAGGTTTCTAAATGTTCCTAAATTTTGTTTCACACAGGTATGTTCAACATTTTTGCTATAACATTTTTCTATGAGGCTTCAAGCCATGAAAGTTCAATCATGTTAAGGAGAAATTTTGTTGAACCTGTGGTCCAAGTTTCAGATCTTTGTTCGCTATATTTTCATAGATATGCTCCAAGAAAATTAGGGTTTTTGTATGCTCTAGATTTCAATCTCAAACAAGCTAGCTTGGTATTTTGGCTAACTTCTTATTTGGAAAATTTTAAACAATGAAATCTTCATGAATTTTAGGAGACATATAGAAGTACCTCAATTATAGATTCCATAATTATATTTCAATAATTGGACATGTGGAATGCTACACAAGTTTTCTTATGGGAAGAGGCCAAAAAATCAACATGTTTTGGGAAGGTTACTATAACTTTTAGTTGACACATCAGATTCAATTCACACTTGTGAAATTGCAGAAACTACCTACCATAGTATCGTAGAACAAATTTTCAGATCCAGATGGACTCAAATCTCAGAGATATATAAATAAAGCTTCACCCATTTTGATATTCTCCAAATTAATGTATATAACTTACTATTGACCTAACTATTCATTAGAATATCCCCTCTCTTTTCAGCTGTAATAAAGAGGAGGGTTATACTATTTTCCAATATGCCTCCAAATAAAGTTACAACACCAGTTAAAAATATTGAAGGTTCATCCTTAAGTCATGAAGAAAGTGAAGACTTAGAATCTTGGTTATCTCAATTAGAGAATAAAGTTAATGATCTAGGTGGCTCTAGACACATGTAGAAGTCCTAGAGGGCTTAGAAATGGTCAAAATTCAAAGTGGTCATATTTCTCTCAAACTAACACCAATTCTAAGTGCTCGTTGCCCTGATTCGAACTGTGCAAATGACACTCAAATCCGAGCGGGTATGAGGGAGATAGAGCTAGTCAAAGTTCAGGGTTAAGTTTGCCAAGTAGCAGGGTTAATGGACCTACAAATTGCATTGGCAGTGGTCATCGGAATCCAGCGATTGACAGCAGGCGAAATTGTTGCCTCTTTAATTCGCCTAATAACCTCTAGGTTCGAGAATTTTCAAAAAAGACCATATGGTATTATACATAATGCTAAAAGCATTGATGGGGCCAGCAGGAGTTGAACCCGCCCGGCCCATGTGGGTCGGCCCCCAAAGGGCAACTCCGTAATACGTGCCAGCACAACCAAACATTTCCTATGCCACCACGAAATTTGATGTAACCACCGGAGTTAAATAAGTTATAACACGCCAAAACATTAAATCATACACGTCATTTTGGGTTGGCAGGATTTGATACCCCGACCCCATGTAACCATTTCAAAATATTACCAATGCGCCAACCATGCACTTTATAATGTTTTCCCTCAAATTTTTATATGAACCCTGCAACTCATTCAACTAGGGAGGAGGTGACAGAATGGAGGCA
This sequence comes from Pinus taeda, assembly GCA_000404065.3. Lineage (NCBI taxonomy): Eukaryota > Viridiplantae > Streptophyta > Pinopsida > Pinales > Pinaceae > Pinus > Pinus taeda. The sequence goes on along the minus strand of APFE030666616.1, from coordinate 7,658 downwards.
GCAACGTGGAACTGTGATAGAGTTCCAAGCAGATGGAACCACAACCCAATGGAACCATGAATTGCACGTTTTTCGAGACAAAGGATCTTTTATAGGGAATATTCCTTAATGCTTGAAAGATTCCATGCAGAGGCAAATTTTCATTTTGTCAGAATGATATAAAATTTACAGTCATTTTTCTCAGATTTTCATAGGGAATGCAATGACGAGGTCAGATTCGCCTTTTGAGCAGTGGATTTGTAGATTCCATGTAGAAGAGAATCTTCAAGATTCGTTGGAGGCTGAAATTTCCCAGATCCAGAATGCAACCAATTTTATACTCATTATTCTCAGAATTTCGCAAGGATCTCAATGGCGAGATCAGTTTTCTGATTTGAGTTGCAGATCTCTAGTGAACCCAGAGGAGGGAATCTTTGGAGAATCATGGGGAAATCCAAAAGATTCCTATAGGCCTAGATTTTTCCAATGTCATAATTCGACAAATGGATAGTCGATTTCACACTTCTGAATGACAAAAATTCAATGGTGCGGTCACTTTTTGCAGCTGGACTTTCTATTTTTCGGCCATTTTCTAGATTGGAGAGATGGTGTCAGATTTCAAAGCATGGACATTCAATTCTATGCCATTCGACGCCACGATTTTGATGGTGCATTAAGATCCAACAGCTGAGTATTCTATTCTTCAACCAGCATCAAAGTGGAGGTATATGAAGTGTTGTTGTCATGTACTTCTTTGACTATTTGTTGTGAGATTTATTATGTTGTTTTAATTTCTACTTGATGTATGATGCATAATCTTTGTGTCTATTTCTTGTGAGATGTAATCGTCAAGGATTGTTATGTAGGTTTTGATTAAGATACCTTTGTTGCCATGATGGCGAGATACTCATTATCACCATGGTTGTTTTGATTTAGATCCCTTTGATGCCATGATGGCAGGATACTCATTGTCACCATGTGTAAGATTATGTCATGCTAATAGGAGGTCTATTGTGAGTGATAGTTCCTATAGCGAAACGTGTCGTGAAGAGACTTTGCCACTCATGTAGAGGGCACATGTCCTTGTATGAAAGAAAACATAGTCCATGTACATCTTCACCATTTCCAGCATTGAATGAAGCTCTCGACACCATCTTGACACCGGGCTCAGAGACGTAGTCCACACTAGACGAACTTCGTTATCAATGTCTCTTGTTTATGATTTTCTTATCATCATTATGTTTCCATTTTTTTAAGTATGCATAGATGTTCATTTATGCTCTTATAAAATGCAATTCCAACTACTTCATGGAAGCAAAAGATCTTGGTTAAATCCGGAAGTTGAGTCAACTCGGATCAAGTTCGGTATCAGAGCGGTCTTTATGTGGATGTGAATTGCAAGCGTGAATAACGGAATGTGCAGCAATGGAGGATGACAAAGAGATGTATGTGGCCATGCTCAGAGTGTCTAAAAAGATGGAAATAATGTATGAAGGTCTACAAGAAGAGACAGAGGAAAAGCAGTGATTGTAGCTTCAATTGCGAGCCACAGAAGAGGCCCTAGAAGAACTGAAGCACAACAACCAGATTCTTCAAGAAGATAACGATGAATTGAAGATTCTTCTACAAGAAGATAAAGAGGACATATAAAGATTTCTACAACATCTACAAGCTAAGGACGAGGCCTTTGAAAAGATGCAACGTGACCCCTATGAGGTAAAAAGTAATTCCGTGACTTCATGTACATTTCCTGATTATGATTTCGCTGCTTTTGAAAATCATACCACAGGAATTGGCTCCAAACTACTGAAGAGAATGGGGTATGAAGGAAAATTCTTGGGAATTAATGACCAAGGCATTGTCAACCCCATCAAAGTATAGGAAATACCTCGTTAGGCAGGACTTGGGTATGTGGGGAAGGAAGTTGGGGAATGCGTCAAGACAGCCAGCGAACCACCGACAACAGATGATGAGAAGCCCTCATCAGTTCTTTCCAACTCGACAGTGGAGGTAAAAGATGTTGATTTCCCTTCAGTTTCATCTTCACATAATATAATTTCTGTTGGAAATGTGGAAATACCAACTACAGGGACAAACATGAGGCTCCTGACCAGCATGAGGTACAAGGAAGAAGAAGAATTTGGTGTTAATAGCCAAGGCGTAACTCAGCCATTGGAGGTCGTGCAAAGACCTCGATTTGCAGGCTTGGGATACACTGAAGGAGAATGTTGAAGGGTGTTAGATGCTTCTAAGAAATTGTTGAAATCATCGAGGAAAGATAATGATGGGAACACACCACCATCATCCCATGGCAGTGCCCATTGTAGGGAAAGAGTTGAGGCAAGCTCTCATCGCCATAATTACACCAAAGACAACAAGGAAAGGTATAACAAGTCTCAATATTTGAATGTTCATTTCAATTACAATCATATTGTTAATGATGAAAGTAAATCATGGCATCAGAAAACATGCACTTTTTTTGGTTTACATAACCATGTATTTGATGAGGGTTGGAAGAGAATGGCAGCATGAAAGAGGATGAGGCGTGAAAGGCCTTCTCCATAGCAGAGAAAGAAGCAGGCTAAACAGATCTGGAGGAAGACGACTTATTGCAGTCATTGCAATAGAGGTGGCCAACAAAGAGCCATGTGTTGCAGGCTCCATCCATAGCATCGCCTTAAAGATAAAGCTTCGATGCATGAACCAGCTGAAAAAGTCGTTCGACAAGCAAAACCACCATAAGGGGAGGACCCATTCACATTAATAAGTGAAAAATGGTTTCTAGATATGTTAGCTTTTCATGATTGTGTTTTTGTAAATCATTTGTTTCAATTTAAAATGTAAAAGTGCTTATTTGTTTTCCATCACTTTCTTAAGCGATAGTGATATTTTGGCCTATTTTGAAGGAGAAGGACGGGTGACTTATCCTACACTTCTCGTGCATACAATGTACATAGAAGTTGCAAAATATTTTTTCCATGCTTTTGGAGGACCAAAATCTCCTCAGTGGGGAGGATTGATCCAGGTGGCTCTAAACACATGTAGAAGTCCCAGAGGGCTTAGAAATTGTCAAAATTTAAAGTGGTCATATTGCTCTCAAACTAGCACTGGATCGAAGTGCTCATTGCCCTGATTCCAACCGTGTGAACAAAACTCAAATCCGAGCTAGTATGAGGGAGATAGAGCCAGTCAAAGTTTAGGGTTGACTTTGCCAAGTGGCATGATTAATGGACCTACAAATTGCACCTACAGCAGTCATCGGAATCCAGTCACCGACGGTGAGTGAAATTGTTGCCTCTTTAATTTGCCTAATAACCTCCAGGCTCGAGAATTTTCAAAAATGGCATATTGTTATACAAAAATAAAATAATATATATATATATATATTATCTATATATATATATATATATATATATATTATATATATATATATATATATAATAATATATATTTATGGGGTGGCGGCCACCAACCCCGCCAAGCCCCCAATGACCATATGGTATTATACATAATGTTAAAAATCTTGCCTGGCCCATGTGGGCCGACCCCCAATGTGTAACCCTGTAATACGTGCTAGCACAACCAAACATTTCCTATGCCACCACGAAATTTGATGTAATCGTCGGAGTTAAACAAGTTATAACGTGTCAAAACATTAAATCATACACACCATTTTGGGTTGGGCGGGATTTGATACTCCGACCCCACGGTAACCTTTTCCAAATATTACCAATGCGCAAACAACCCACTTTGTAATGTTCGCCCTCGAATTTTTATATGAACCCTGCAACTCATTTGACCGAGGAGGAGGTGATAGAACGGAGGCAGTACCGTGAAACCATGAAAGAGTTCCAGGGAAGCGTAAACATGATCCAGTGGAACCATGATTTGTACGTTTTTCAAGATAGAAGATCTTTTACAGAGAATATTCCCTGATGCCTGAAAGATTCCATGGGGAGGTAAATTTTCATTTTGTCAGAATGATATGAAGTTTACAATCATTTTTCTCAGATTTGCGTAGGGAACACAATGGCGAGGTCAGATTCACCTTTTGAGTAGTGAATTTTTAGATTCCCAACAAAGGAGAATCTTCGAGAATATTGAGGGAATCTTCCAAATTCCTTGGAGGTTGAAATTTCCCATATCCAGAATGCAGCCAACTTTATAGTCATTCTTCTCAAAATTTCACAAGGATCTCAATGGCGAGATCATTTTTCTTATTTGAGTTGCAGATCTCCATTCAACCTAGAGGAGGGAATCTTTAGAGAATCACGAGGGAATCTAAAAGATTCCTACAAGCCCAGATTTTGTCGGTTTCAGAATTCGACAAATGAATAGTTGATTTTACACCTTTTAGCGACAAAAATTCAGTGGTGCAGTCAATTTTTGTAGCTAAACCTTATATCTTTTGTCCATTTTCTAGATTGTAGCGACGGTGTTATATTTCAAAGCATGGACATTCGATTCTATGTCATTCAACGCCACGATTTCGATAGTGCATTCAGATCCAGCAGCTAAGTATTCTATTCTTCAACCAACATCAGAGTTAAGGTATATGAAGTGTTTTTGTCATGTACTTCTTTGATCATTTGCTCTGAGATGTACTATGTTGTTTCGATCCATGCTTGATGTATGATGTAGAATCTTTGTGTCTATTTCATATGAGATGTATTCATCAAGGATTGTTATGTATGTTTTAATTAAGATCCCTTTGTTGCCATGATGGTGGGATACTCATTGTCACCATGGGTGTTTTGGTTGAGATCCCTTTGATGCCATGATGGCGTGATACTCATTTTCACCATGTGTAATATTATGTCATGTTGATAGGAGGTCTATTGTGAGTGATATTTCCTATAGCGGAACGTCTCGTGGAGAGACTTTGCCACTCATGTAAATGGCACATGTCCTTGTATGACAAAAAACATAGTTAATGTATATCTTCACCATTTCCAGCTCTGAATGAAGCAACCAACACCATCTTGACACTGTGCCCGGAGATCTAGTCCACACTGGACAAATTCCGTTATCAATGTCTCTTGTTTATGATTTGTTGATCGTCATTATGTTTCCATTTGCTTAAGCATGCATATATGTTCATTTATGCTCTTATAAAAAGAAATTCTAACTACTTCACGGAAGCGAAAGATCTTGGATAAATCTGGAAGTTGATTCAACTCGGATAAGTTAATGAAATGGATGGTAGAATGTTGAATATGTTGGAAAAGGTGGGATTCTCAGGTTCTCAAGAAAATACTAAAAGAGAAATGTAAAAGAAGATGAATGAAAATAAGGAAGGAATAGAAATGAATATGAATGAATATAAGGAATAGAAAAGAAGATGAATTAAAATAAGGAAGTAATATAAAATAGATGAACAAAAATAAGGAAGAAATACAAAAATATATGGTTTCCATGGAAAATCCTCTCTTGGAGAGACTTCCAAAAAGGGATGTAGAGATCCAAGGAAATCATGAACATAAGGAGAAGCATGTTGCCGAGAATAAATATCATATGGGGAGTATGCTATCACAATTGGATAGCACAAATGTTGAATCGCAAAACCATAATCATGAATTTTCAATCCAAGATCCACATCATTAGGGCTTCTAGTCAGCACCAAGGAACTGCTACATTCTGCAGATTGATATGATAAAATTTTATGGTAATGATCCTATAACATGGATATTTTAGATGGAGTAATACTTTGATCTACCCCAAGTGGCATCCTTACGAAAGGTAAATATTGCATCCATGTTTTTAGAGCAAGACCAAGATGTATGGTATTAATGGCTTTCTGAAAAGAAAAAAAAGGATGATGTTATATCTTGGTCCATTTTTACAGAGGAATTGGTATCACATTATGGGGATATTAAGAGGAACAAATTCTTTATTCAATTGGTAAACCTTCAACAAAAATGTCATGCTACAATGCACATTCAATAATTTCAAAAGTTGAGTCCGAGAAAAAAGTATATTTCAGAGGAAAACTTGTTAGACCTATTTATGGGTACTTTAAAGGATAGAATCCGACATGAGGTGTGTCTCTTTGAACCAAAATCTCCATAGAATTCTTTCATTCTAAAAAGGAAAGTTGGAAGAATAGTTATGGCCAGTGGAAAATTGGTCACTAATAACTATAGTGAAAATCATGCACCCTTTCCTAAACCAACAAAGTTGACTCCTCAGAAAATGGATGAAAAAAGAGTAAATGGACTATGTTTCAACTGTAAAAGCAAGTATATTAAAGGGCATAAATGTCATGAGAAGGAATTATTATACATAGATTGTGAAGATGAATAATATCAATTAATGAAAACTTCACAAGATCTAGAGCTAGAAGAAACTACTCCAACAATTTCTTGTCATGCATTGGTCGAGATCAATACTCCACAAACTCTCAAGATAAAATGATATATCAAAAGGAAAAGGGTAATAATATTGATTGATTTAGGTAGTACCCATAACTTCATCAATTACAAATTGAAAAAAAAAAAATTGTTTTATATATCCAACACCACAACTTCACATAATGATTGGAAATGGATGTACCATAAATTGCTCAGGGAAGTCAAATAAGATTAAGAATAATATGGTGGAGTATTCATTGTTTATTCCCATGATTTCAATTGAAATGGGTGGTGTTGATGTTGAATTAGATTTCCAATGGTTACAATCATTGGGAACAGTGGGCCTTAATTTCCAAGATGTTTTCATGAGATTTTTCTCATAAGGAAAGGAAAAATGAGCTCAAAGGTATCCAAGGGAAACCCAACAAAGTGATATGCTCTAATAGCATGAAAAACTTGCTAAAAAGGGGACACCAAGGTGTATTTGCACAATTGTGTTTATTAGATGTTCAAGCATCTATATCCTCTACTCCAGTGGATATTCAAAAAGTTATCAACAACCATGCTAAGGTATGTGGAGAAATGCCTAAGGGTCTTCCGCATGTCTAAGAACATGACCATGCTATTCATTTGCAACATATAATTGTATGACCTAATTTTAGGCCTTACATATATATAGATGCACAAAAGAGTAATATTGAGCATATGGTTCAAGAAAAGTTAGAGGTGGGCATCATTCAGCCTAGCCAAAGAGTTTTCTTTCCACTAGTGGTGATGGTTATCAAAAAGGATGTTTCATGGTGTATGTGTCCAAATTATAATAGCTCAACAAAATGACAATCAAATATAAGTTTCCTATTCCTATCATTGATGAATTTTTAGATGAATTGCATGGAGGTATTTTCTTTACTAAGTTGGATCTTCATTCTGGATGTCATCAAATCAGTATGAGGCAACAAGACATTCCCAAAATAGCCTTTAGAACACATGAAGGTAATTACGAGTTTTTGGTTATGCCATTTAGACTTACAAATGCACATTCAACATTCCAAAGTTTGATGAATTCTATTTTTTAACCCTTCCATAGAAAATTTTTGCTAGTATTTTTTGATGACATACTAATTTACAAAAAATCTTGGGAAGAGAACGTACAATGTGTTGATAAGGTCTTGACACCATTCGAAGAGAAACAAATATATCAAAATCCTTCCAAGTGTACTTTTGGAGTTAAAGAAGTGTAATATTTGGGTCATATTGTATCACACAATGGTGTCAAGGTGGATCCTAACAAAATCAAAGCTATAAGGGAATGGCCAATCCCAAATACCT
>APFE030666610.1:37917-166201 GCA_000404065.3 Pinus taeda | reverse complement strand
ATAACATAAATTAAATTAAAAGTATGTTTAATAATTTGAATAAAGAAATAAAGATGAGTGTTTATCAATGTTATTTATTTTTAGCAATTTCACTATAGGAATGTTTAGATTGCTTTTTTAATGGTGGAAGTGAATTCAACACCACCAAAAACTCCTTGGACACCCAAAATCCTAAAACCTAACAATTGTAACCTAGATAGCCTAGACATCCCAAAAGATCTATTGGATTTTTGCCAAAATCTAAATAACTATTAGACTAATTTCATGGCATGGATTGTTTGTTTGAATCTTTGAAATAAATAAAAAAAGTCAATATATTTCATGAGAGGGTTTGTTTCTTTGAATCTTTAAAATAGACAAAGTCAATATTAAGTTGTTTAGTAAATTATTATGTTTATTAATAAATTACTCATAAAAAATAGATAGAAACAAGATGTAAATAAGTATGCATACTAGGAGTTATTGGCTACCATTATTTATTTGTCTTTTAGAATTATAATAAGTAGGAGTAAAAATATAATTGTATAAACTTACTAGTAATTATTACCACAAAAAATTATCGTTGAAATTAATGTTTCCACTTCATAAATCAATTTGTAATTTTTCTAAAAGTATAATTTGGACATAGGCCAACTTTGATCAAGATGATAGGATAAGGAGTATTTCCCTTGATCTTCAGGTTGTAGGTTATGAATTGCTTTTGAATCATCTCAATCTTTCTCTACGAAACTTTGGATACAACCCCAAACTTGACATCTATATAAGACAACAGGTGTGATGAGAGTCTCAAAGAGGAACCTCTTTTACTCTATATGTAAAGATCTACTAACTTACGATTGTTTTCAATCTCATAATAAACTTTCCAACCTCCAATAATCCTTTTATGAATTCTATAATTCCACTTGAGTTGATGAGGCAAGTCAATACCCAAATATTTATAAGAAGAAACATGGTCCAAGCAATGGTTATCATAGACGAAACTGCCATGAGTGATATTTTTGGATTTAATGATCATAACTTTAGTCTTGTGGGTATTAACTATCATACCCATATTAGAGCAGTAGACATGAAGAGCCTTAAGCTACTATAATTATATAAGGAGAAGAGAAATAATTATACCAGCAACCTCATTGCCCTTGCAACATTCGAAACGCTCCTCTAGCTTATTGATGTAAATGCAAAAAAGGGTTAGGGATAGAGGACACCCTTGCTTATTAATATTTTTAGACCACCTTTCATTTGTCTTAAGTTTGGCAATGACAGTCTTCTAGAGGTGGATGACAATAATCCTTAGTTCAAGAGGAACCATGATCTCTTCAAGTCTCTCCTAGAGCTTATCTCAAAGAAATGTGTTGAAAGCTTTTTTGAAGTCCAAAAACAACAAAAGAGATCTACTTTACTATTGAAACATTCATTTGCAATGATCTTCATAGTAACAAGATGGTCGATAGTAGAGTGATGTCTCCTAAAAACCTTTTAGCTCTTTTACCATAATTTTCCAGCCAAAAACTAAGCTTCTTTTCAAAAATGAACCCATAGAATATAACTTATCATAATATATTTCACTAGATTATTTTTATTAAAATATAAATATAATTAGTTATATAAATCTTATTTCTATAATTTTATCAAAGGCATTTTTATTAATACGAATAATTTAATATATGATAAATTTATTATTAAATTAAACTCATATATTATGAGAGTTTAATCTTCTAATTAATTAAAAATAACATTTACGCATAAATCCATTTTTATAATGAAATTGACACTTCAATTACTTTATCTTCGAAATCTTAAACCTTATATAATATAATCCAACTCTTTTCATGTATTGGATTTCATGGGATGTGAATATAGATGCGTTCATGTGTGCATTTTTTAAGAGAACAAAAACTATGTTTGGTATGTATGGTCTACGCAATTCTTGTGTTTGTGATTCTGAATATTGGTGCTGAATTGGTAGCGTAATTGAGATTGATTCATTTCATTTCCCGTCTAGCAAACTGTAAACTAGTTCCGTGGAGTTATGAGTTAGAGATATATGTGTTTTAATTGAATTTATTCCCAGGTAAATTTTGGAATATATATGGGAAAAAATTCATAAATAGAAATGAAGTAAAATAATTCCTTTTTATTTATACTATCTTTTAAAAATTTAGAAATTTATAATGACGACAAGAATAGTTCCTTGTTATCTATACTATTTTTTTAATTATTTTCAAATTTGTAATGAAGATAGGAATAGTAAGAAGAATATTATGTTGGTTTGTATTTTTGATGTTTTCTTTTTAATTTTTATCTTTAGTGGAAGTAGCATTGATTTTTGTAAATGGGTATGTAAAAGTTTAAATTTGGTTATAATTTTTAGAATTTATTCGCATGTTATATTTCAAATATATAAGATTATTTTCATAAATTGATTTTAATTAATGTATTTATTAATGTTTAACTATCATATATATTGAGTGATTGTTATTGATTAAATTGATTTTATTTTTTTTTTTTTTAGTTAGGCTGGACTTTCCATTTACGAATGAATGTAAGTAGAACTCCTCTATACGGGGGAAGGTTAGCCCAAATCTTTGAAACCCAAGACTTCAGTTCAGGTGAGACTTCATTTCCACGCGATTGCACTTGAGGTACCCATTTGGTACAATTAAATTTAGATATTGTTTAAATTGTATTTTCTAATATTTTATTATTACTAATATTTTTAAACATTTTTTTATTAAGAAGTAACTAAATTGTCTATCGAGTTTTGGATAGATGGTGCGTTGTTAAGACACTCTTAGATGTTAAGTCAACCATTCAATTCACTATCTTATTTAAGTATTGCCTTATAGAATGTGTCTCTAGTGTAATGACACATCATTCTATCTGAAACATAGTACAAGTGTTTCACTTGTTTTATATGAAACACTATACACAGGAAGAATTTTATTCCTATAAATTAACAGATGGATTGTACCTAAGATATCCAGCAAACATCTTACTAAAAAATCTAGGCAAAGATTTCATATATTAATTTATAGAAAAACTCATGGGAACCTAAGAATGTCCACTATTTCAATTCAAATAATACCTTCGTGATTTCATTCAAGTCCAATACCATCACCAACACAAATACACATGAAAAAATGTAAAAGAAAAATGAGAGCTTGTTGAGGATAATGCTTAATTATGTTATATAATTGCTGACAGATTAGTTAGTTGACTTTGTGTTAGTGAGTTATCAAAATTAGGGCAACAAATTAATAGACGTAGTGAGTATTCAAAGTTATTATTCAACAAATTATTAGGCGCAGTAGATTAGAATCATAAGTTAGTTAGATAATTGATAATCCGATTAGAATTATGTTGGCTATATAATAATGTATTCATTGCTTCCATGAAGATATGATATTTTAATGAGAGATGAGTTCATGCATTGCGAACTAGAGTTTTCTAGTTTTTGTTCATTTTTTTTTACATACTTTCATATGTACGCCCTTGATAGATTTAACATGTGGTATAAGAGTTAGGTGAAGAGAGTTTAATTGTGTGTAAAATGTGTGTTCTTGGCAAGAGATTTCAAAATTTTGTGAAAGCTATTGGCAAGAGTTTTCATAATTCTGTGAAGTTTATGCACTTTCAAGTTAGGAGTGCTTAGCAGTTAGTAGAAATGGCCAGCAACAAAAAAATATGAATATTTCTTAGCCACAAATATTGGTCTTTAAAGGTGAGAACTTTGGTTTGGAGCATTAAGATGAAAAGATTGTTTCTCTCACAAGATTTGTGGAATTTTGTAGAAAATGGCTATACAAAACGAGATGCTCAAACACTTGCTCGCTAGACTCAAGACTAGAGAACACAACTAAAGGAAAATTGTAAAAAGGATTCAAAGGCTCTCTTCATAATCCAGCAAGCAGTGCATGATTTAATTTTTGCAAGACTAGTTGGAGTAACAAAATCAGGGAACCGATAAGGTAAAAGTTGTTAAGTTGTGGTCCTTAATAAAAGAATTTGAAACTTTGTGCATGCAAAACTCTGAATCTATTCAAGATTTTTTCACTAGAGTTATGGGAATGGTGAATGAAATTAGGTCTTATGGAGAATATTTAAAATATCAAAAGATTGTTGAGAAGATTTTAAAAAGTTTGCCTGAGAATTTTGTTGGGGTTGTTTTTTCTTTTGAGGAGTCTCAAGATCTAACTCACATGTCTGTGAATGAGCTAATGGGGTCTCCTCAATCTCACGAGAAAAGAATGAATAGATTTTCTGAAAAATATATTGAACAAGCTTTTCAAGCAAAAGGAAAGCTTTCCAAATATATGTCATGAACGTGAGAATTCCTCCCATGAGGAAATACAAAACACTCATGGAAGAGGAAGAGGACATACATATAGAGGAGGCAGAGTTCAAGGAAGAATTTTTTCTGCAAACAACAAAGGAAGAGTTAATGATGACAATGATGGAGCTCAAAAATTTAGTAAATACCAAGTTCGGTGTTTTTATTATAAACTATTTCGCCATTATGAGTAGAATTGTTGGAAAAAGACAACAACCTAATTTCTAAACAAAAAGAAGAGGTTGGAACTTTATTTTTGGCTTGTGATTCAACTAGTAATGTTTGCAAGGAGGTGTGGCTTATGAGTAGTGGTTGTAGTAATCACATTGTTACACGTCATTTTGTCGTATTAGGCAAATGACCATCAATTTGGATCTCTCACTATCCATCAAAGTGTTCCAATGCATCCCTTTGCAAGGATAGTACCTAAACAATCCCAAAGAGAATGAAATTCTTGCACCTCAAGGCCCAAAATCCTAATTTTGATTGCCTACGTAGTTCCCTAGTCAATTTCTGCACAGAAAAAGAGGAGATCATTATACTCTGCACAAAAGTGTGCTCTGTCTTACCCTATGGCCTGCGGACATGACTTAACACAAGTAAAAAATAAAAAGTAAAGTCAAGAATATTTGTTAGTTGAATCTCTCCCAACTAACAGCTTTGAGTTTATGCTTACTTAAGCCTGATCCCTCCCATCATGGAGCTACTTCCCTCTCTTTGTGGATCCCATATCCCACCATTTGTGGATCTCCTCCCTTAGGAAGAGGATCCCAAACCTCCTCCTCTTGTCCTATATATCAAACATAGGCTAGAGGATTGGGGAAGACTATTGAAGAAAGGCTTATGTTGCAAAAATACGCCTAGATGGATTTTCATCTAAAGAGAAGGTTGGATATCGTGGGATGAGGCTTGTAACATCAAGACTTTGAGGTTGTATGTTTACTATCAATTTTATTTAGTAAAAAACAATTGTTCTTTCATGATCATGTATATTATGATATCATTTGTGAGATTCCTTTATCACTCACATAGGTTATGATTGGTTATAGATTTGATTTATGATCTATGTTTAGTTAAGTGTTTCATTTATCTTTCATTCTATATACTAGATGCTTTGATTCTTTGTGTATTTATATATATGAAAATCTCCTTTAAAACATCATGGAGAACTTATGTAAAGCATTGGTACGATGTCTAAAGCATCATGGAGATGCCAACTATGGAAGGAACTGAATTACTTCAACAGGCACTTCGTTAAACCGGTAAGTTATCCCTCACATATTACCTGTTTCAATCAATCATAAGCTAAGGAAAGGCAACCATTATTTTCTTGTTTGCTGCTAGATTTTGTTTGAGATCTAGGGAGATCCATCTTCTATGTAAGAAGGTTTAGTCTACCTACCAAATTGGAAACTCCAATGGGGAATGTCTCATTCTCCATTGTCTTCTTGTTTCGACTGTAGATCATTTTGTCATAGCCCTCTCTAAGTGTCTGAAAAATATTGAAATTATGGCTTTTATGATTTGTTCAGCTTATTTTTATTTTTCTTAAATTTTCTTGAGGTCTACACTTTATATTTAGTCACAAAGCATACTTTTGCACACTTAGCTTTTAAAAACAATGTGTATATGCACTGAATCATACTTATTGCTTGCGCACATGCATAATTGTTTTGAAAATTTAAACATACCCATTGCTGAGTCCATGAAATTTTGATTTATGTGTTTATTTAGGCTTCTTTCCCTTCAGGAAATGTCCCCTTTATTTTCATTTAATGTTTTGGGTTGTTTTTTTGAAGAATTCTTTACTTTTTCAAATTAGGGTTCAAAGTTTGATCTTGTGAATTGTTAATTAATCAGAAGAAGGATCAATGATTGCTAAGATAGATTGATCCTGTCCTTTTTTATGTCAAAATATTAGAATAAGTACTTTGATTTCATAATTGCATAGAATCATTAGTATTAGGAAATTTAGGGTTTTCGAAGTAGCACTTCTGATTTGGAGTTTGGTCTTTTCTCAAAGTGAATACTGGTAATTTTTCTCTATGATACAACATAATATTCTACTTAGAATGATTTGTAACTCACTACACCAAATTGAAATTATGGCTTGTGTTTGTTGAAGGAAGAATTCATCGTTTGTTTTTGGGTATGTAAGAAGTTTTTAAGGTCAAAATTTTGCTTCTTGTAACATAGATTTTGACTAATTTAGGTTGCATTTCTCGAAGAAGAGCCAAGAATAATGTATTCTTCATTTCTCTGATTTGTATCTTGAAAATGATTCATTGGTTGTTGTATTTTTGAAAAGTTAATGAAACCTTTCCCTTATTTTAGTTACAATTCAATGAAATGAAAATATTACAATATCATGTTCAATTGCATTAAAGTTTTGAGTCAAGTCATAACACCATCAGTTTCACATCCATTTACCCTTTAAGTAAGTAATAGATTTAAAAAATAGTGCTAATAAAATCAATTTTGAAATTTTTATTAGTTTACTGATTTTTTCCACCTACATTAGATCACGTTGTAGGGATTTAGAATAGGAAAGTGAGTTAAATTTCCAAATATGAAAACAAACATTAGAATCTTGCGATAGTGAGTAAATCCATGTACTATAATTTGGCTCTTGGAAGCTCCCCTTACAAAGGAGCTAAGCACGAGATCATGTCGGACCTAGTGAAGTGATCAACCCCACTTCATTGGTTATGGTAGTGTGATTTACATGTATTAAAAATGATATCGAAATGTATTTGGGAGTTACTTGGAAGTTTTTGGTGAAATTATATGAATGATGTATCACCACAAATTAAATTATCAACCAGGGATTTGTAATCAGTAGAGTTGATACACTAGATGTGCCAATAATGAATAAGTTCTTATGTCTGATAAGTATAGCCTAGATAAGAAGCGTTCAAAACAAATACTCCATTTCACAAGTTTCAATCTAACTTCCTCACACAATTTAACATCAGAAAGAAAAACTAAGAAATAAAATCTCATCAAGCATGTGATCTAAATGTTTATGCTCAGGTAATAAGTTTGTCCATTTACAGGCTTATGAAATGAAAATATGGATTCAACTCTGTTTTCCTGAAGCAACTGATCAAATCACTGCGATCAAGTAAATAATTAATTCCTAATTTAACCAGTTCTTGAGGAAGCTATACATTCTTATACAGGAAATGTTAGGTATGACAAGGATCTTCACTTAACAACACATGTAGGTGAATGGTGAGATCTCTTACCTTAACTCTTCCTATTCCTCAAAATAGAAACCAACAATTAGACATACAACCTGAGAAATAAAGTTTGAATTCATAAACCAATGAATTATCATTCAGAAACTAGCATCTCCACATTTATATCATGCACTCTTTGTTAGAAATTTACCGCAGAGAGATAAATTATTATTGTGATTTATTGATATATATAGAGAGGAAAATAAAATCACTAGAAACAATGCACATAATATTTATCCAAGATAACCCCAAATCCAGGAAAAACCCAACCCAATGAGATCTCAATAACATTGGCCAAAACCCTGGCCAATCCAGCCAAGTGAGCTTGCATCGCTCATCTCCAGGACTACATTACAATGAAGTATGCCCAACCTTTTATAGGCTCCATTACATGCAATACCACAGACCATAATACCAGGGGTACACTATACCATGTGAACAAAACCACTACTATTTAACCAGGTCAACCTTGAGTCAAACCTCGAGTCAATTTTACCTAACAATTTCCCCCCTTAAACTTGACTTGGGGTTCCTTGACTAAATCCAGCCAAAACCTACTAAGTGAGACGTTCCCACAGTATGCCCATTTACATGAAAATTAGAAATTTCACTCCATTATTATACTTTTTTTTTGCTTACCCTTGTTGTTGTCTTTGTATATATGACATCAATGTCCATATAAAAAGAACCCATCTACTGAATTACATGGGTCACCAGCCACTATAACTGCCAGTTATCTAGGCATTCTTTTCAGGTACATGGTTCATCAATTAATTAATCCAAGTGCACATATCCTCCTCATCTAGTGAATCTCTCATGACGAAATAGTGTTCAACTTTGCTTCACAATCTATGGCTTTTGATCCAGATGTGCAAGAAAAACTCAATTATCTCTTTATCTACCAGGCTAATACAAACCCTTAGCAACAAAAAACATCATTCTGAAGCCAACTTAGCTCTGATAACAATTGTTAGAAATTTACCGCAAAGAGGTATATTATTACTAGATTTATTGATATTTACGGAGAGGAAAAGAAAATAAATAGCTACAATACACATAATATTTATCTAGGAAAACAACAAATCCGGGAAAAACCCAACCGGATGAGATCTCATTAACATTGGCCAAAACCCTGGCCAATCCAGCCAAGTGAGCTTGCACTGCTCACCTCCAGGCCTACATTACAATGAAGTATTCCAAACCTTTTATAGGCTCCATTACATGCAATACCACAGACCATAATACCATGGGTACACTATACCATGTGCCTAAAACCACTACTATTTAACCAGGTCAACCTTGAGTCAAACCCCGAGTCAATTTTACCTAACACTCTCAAATAGATTACTTACATAGAATCAAAACTAGAATCATATCAAGTACTTTGAAATTGAATTATAATACCAAGTCACTCTTAACAATTCACCATAACTGTAATAAAAAATTGCCTTGATGGCTTCAGTGGGCCCTTTCTAAGCTACAAAGTGAAGCTGAAAGAAATTACAGAACTAAATAATATATTAACACATCAAACTTATCAATCACTTCTCATATTATTGATTTCAAAAGAAAGCATTACAAAACTTAATTGTTCAATAAAATCTCTAACATAACAATATTGTTTAAATCTCTATATCTCTGTATCTTTTACTAACTTATGTCTCTAATTAACTAACACCTATAATCTTTGAGCCTTATCTTAAAGAGGAATGGTCATTACATCCAAAGCTTAAAAGATATTGTCTATTCATTATAAAAATATTACAATTTTCTTTCCTTCACATATTTGGCTTCATCCTCATGACATGCAGTGCATGAGGATGAAGCATATCTTGATTTTACGTATAGAGGTAAGGATTTTACCAGTAGTTCCATTCGTCTCATCAAAGTAGCTCACTGGAACCATCAAAGATGAAGAGTTGGTTCTAGTGTTGGATGAACGCAGGTACTAGACGAATAGGTTTAGTACCGGATAGATGATATTGGTGTCAAATAAACACAAGTACCAAAAAATATAGGTAACGAGTACCAGACGAGCACAGGTACCATATGAATGCAGGTGCATAGGTACCATACAAGCACAGGTACCATACGAGCACACGTATTGGATGAACGCAAGTGCACGGGTACCGGATGAGTAGGAACATGGTTACCAGATGAGCAACGTTGGTATGAGATGGATAATACTAGTGTTGGATGAGAAGGAATAGGGTCTTAAGATATATTTGAGTCAATCCAAATAATTAGAGAGTATAAAGAATCAATTATGTCATTCCTACTAAGAGGAAATCATAAAAACCATGCTTTAAATATAAACTACCTCCTAGATACATAAGGATGCTAAAAGTTATGTTCTTGAAGAAGGTAGGCAAGTGGTGAGCAGGTTTTGAGGTAAAGTTGGTCGAAAATAGAGGACAATATGGGGTATTAAAGGCATTGAAAAAGAGACGCAGAATACCCCCACTACTAAGTCATTAGATTTCCTCATGAAAAAATTGTTGAACCATTCCTCAAAATTTTAAAAATGGAGTCTTCTTACAGCTTGACTAAACATTGATTGTTTGGATCTGAGATGTTCACAAGTGAAGCCTCTTCTTTGGGATCCCTTTTAATAACCCTAGTATAGTGTATGAGATGAAGAAACTTCTTAATCTTGGTGGAGACCTCATCGAACACATCTTGCAACCTATGGATATTCTACATTATTTGCTCGTTCTCTTTATTAATGTACATATCCAAAAACTTATACTCTTTCACTTTTTCCTTTAGTTTTTCATTTTCCATCTAAAGTCTCTCAATTGTCATTTGATGACTAGTTAGAAAACTAGCAAGTTCAATTGTTGCATAATTAGTGGTTTCTTTACTAGCCTCAACTTCTTTTCTTAATTCCTTCAAGGTTTCTATAACTCATTGCTTTGTTTCCCTAAGTGTTTCATTTTTTGCATGTTCCTTTTCAGGTAAAGTAGAGACATCAGTTGGATTTTTGGGAAGATAAGGGATATGAGTGACAATTACCTGTTGCACCATGTTCCTAGTAGTTCATCATGTAGGTGTTGATGACTCACCATATTTGTTGTCAAGAGTGAGGATATTTTCTTGAAGAAATCTCCTCTTTTTCCTTTTGTTATGTGACATGGACACTGAGATCCATCCCTTTGGTGCATGTTTCTCATTTCTTTCAAAAGTTTCTACTATGTCACCCTTTTCACTTGTTCTAGGATCTTTCATCTTTTTAGCCCTTAGCTCATTAATGTCCTCCTGAGGTAACTCAACAACTACCTCTAAAATAGTACTTGTGATTTCTCCTCCATCACTATCAGCTCGCTTCCTCTTCTTCTTCTCACTAGTTGAGATTTTGCTTTCAGTGGATGAATCTACAAAAGGTCTTTTACCCTTCAATGATCACCTTGTTGGTGCAGGAGATTCCTCCTCCTCTATCATTTTACCCTTGTATGACTGATTCACGGTGGTGAAGTAGGGCCAACAATTCCTTCTTTAGATTTTGACATCCTCCATTTATTCTTACAACTCTCATGTTTGTTGTCTAGATCCTTATTACTATCCCTTGGCTTGTTTTATTCTATGGATTTAAAGATTCCTTCTAGAGATAAATGTTGTTTAAGAAATACTTTCCAACTTCTACCTCGCTTCCTCATCTCATGAGTAACTAAAAGTTTTATCAATCCATGATGATAAATGATAATCTCAACCTTTTTGGAAACTGCTTTAACTCCTCTTACCATCTTGTTTAAACTCATCCAAAGGAACTACGGGAAGTTTATCTAGTGTCCCACTTCAAAATGTAACAAAATTATTAAATGATAAAGAAAATTGAAAGCATACCTTCCTTCACATGTTAAGAATTTCTGCAATCTATTAATCATCAACCTATATTCTTCTTTGATCCAGTTCCTAGGAATACCCTTAGATTAGCAAGGATTCAAATGTTCAGGTTCTATGAACTTTCAACACATATCTTTGTTAATATTTACATTTTTGAAGTATTTATCCCTTGCAACCAATAATCTTGTAACCTCCGCTCTTGTAGATTTTGTGATGCCTAACTGCATACCTCCTAGCTGAGCATATTCACCATCATAACTTCAAGTTAAGGCGTGAGAAATACCCTCATGGTATCCTTTAACCTTTTTTAGAAATGGAATCCAGCCATCTCGCTCGAATATTTCTTTGCACATCTCATACTCCATTTCTTGATAAATATGGAACATTGGTTCATGTCAATCTACCCCCATGCCAACATTAAGAACAGGTCTCGGACAATTTGTAGGGTAAATCTCAGAAAGGGTTGAGTACCAAAAATGACGAAGTATCGAAAGTTGGGTTATGGCAGCAATGTGATAGAGCTAGCGCTGGATGAATCGGTGAGGATGAGTAAATGAAGGTCGAGTGGTATGCAAGAGAGAAATGATGCTCATCTGGATGGCGAAGACGTCCAGAAGAAAAATTATAATTTGAAAGTAGATGATAACAGTCAAATGGTTGCCACAATTACAAGGTGAGCTCATACAAAATAATGGCAACAAGTCATATGCAGAGCTTATTTAGAATATCATCTCCTTTGATGATGTCAAATTTCATTCAAATTCATGTTAGACACAATGGATAAAGTGTGGTTGATTGGACTAGTATATCAGTATGAGACGAGCAATGTCGTGGTTCAAGTAATCATTCATCATAATTATTTAGTTTATGGTTATGGAGTAGTAGTAAAATCATTCTTCAAACAACCCATGGAGGTATAATATCTATCATGAGATATCCAACATATATTTCATTTTGTCAAATTATGATTGGAATCCGTCCAATCACACCCATGATTGTCCCATTCAAACATATCATAAAAAATGATTTTTTTTGTCTTATAAAAATAAGGGAATAACAAAGATTCAATTATGATTTAGGATAGGGCCTTAACACCTAGTGGTGATAAAAGTTTGAGGGTAATTATATATTCATCACATAATTAATATGAATCTTAATAGCATAATGTAAAATATTCACCTCATACCACTATTACCGGATCAACATAAGATATGTTTTTAGTACTAGATAAAAACTTCTTTCCAGTATTGAACAAACATAGAGGACTTCTTTCCACCACCAAATGAACACATAATATTTATTTCCAGTACCGGATGAATATAGTGAGTTTCTCTTCAGTGTCAGATGAAATTTTAGTAATGTACCTAGATGCATAGTATTCAAATTGGAATCATGTAGGCTTCTCTTTGTATCTTAGCATGTTCTAAGGGTCAAGCTCGAGTAGGTGCTACTGATGACTGATACTACATGTGAATTTTATAGAAAAACTATAAACAACACATTCATATATGAACTCTGAAATTGCAATGGAAGTGTTAGAAAATGAGGGCAAAGAATTCATTAATCAGGCTCCAAGATCTGTAACAAGAAGGCATTTTTTAGTTGGACCACCTCCTCTTTCTAGAACCAAACTAACCACTAATTTTGTTTCCACTTCCATTTTATCTGCAAATAAACCTAACTACTACTACTCTGTGGATTTTTCCTAAGCCCAAATCAGTTACTTCTCATCATTATTTTCAATTTCTAGGAGCGTGAAAAACTTGAAGAAAACTCCATTTCACTTACCCTTGGATTTTCTCAAGCCTGGGCTAGTTTTTTCTTGCTGGTGTTTTCAATTTTGAGTATGAAAAACTTAATGAAAAAACCATTTACTATGTCGTGGATTTTTCTTGAGCCCAGGCCAGTTCGTTCTCGCCAATGTTTTAAATTTTAAGGATTCTAAAAAACTTAAAGAAAACTCCTTAGTTTCCTTTTCCATAAATAATTTACCAGTGCTCGTTAAAGGAATAAACTTACACCTAGTAAATGTCCTTCTTTATTGCCTATCTACATGGAAGGAAACATAGTTAGTAATATTAAAATCATTATTCAACATCACAATTATAGACATATATATGCAGAGTTAAATTAAATTATAAAACAAAAATTACAGTGGTGGATTAGCAAGAGGAGAACTACCCTTTCTAACCAACTGTATTTCAGAATTTTGAAGAATATGTTTGGTAAAATCCTCTTTAGATAGTGGCTTATGATAAATTTTCAATCGATGTCCATTCACAAAAAAGGAAGTTTGATCTGTATTGATAGTTTTTATCTTGACCGAACCATTACCATAGACTACATCTACCTCATAAGGTCCCAGCCACTGTGTTGTCGATTTCCTTCGAAATACTTAAACCTGTTGTCATACAACAAGGCCTCGTCACCTAGTTGAAAATGTTTCTTCTTAATAAAATTATCATTCCATTTGGTTCTTTGATCCTGAACAAGCATCTTCCTTTCAAGAGCATCTTTTCTAATCTCCTCTAATGCATTTAATTCCATTAGATTTTGGTTTTGTGCCTCATCTAAATCCATTCCTTGCTACATGACAATTCTAAAGGTTTTAACCTAGAATTCTATAGGAAGCAATACTTATTTACCATAAACCAAATCATAAGGAGAATGTCCTATTGTGTTTCTCGAGGTTGTCCTACAGGCTCACAAAGCTTCTGATTATCTATCAGCCCAGTCTTTATGATGTAACTATAATGTCTTGGTGACAATAGCCTCAATTACTTTATTAGTAGACTCTAGTTGTCCATTTTCCTGGGGGTGGTAAGGTGTAGATTTCCAGTGTCTGATTTTATATTGCTCTGTAATAGTTTTGACCAATTTGGAAGTGAACTGAGTGCCTTAATCAATTACTATTTCACTTGGTACACCAAAACTTGTAAATATCTCTTCAAATAAAAAATTAGCAGCAAATTGCTCATTAGAAGAATATAATGATTTAGCCTCTACCCATTGGTTGCATAATACATACATACAAGAATATATTTCCTTTTGTACATAGGATAAATTGGTCTTACAAAATCTAATGCCCATTTATCAAAAGGTTTGATGACTACCTGTGCTTGACGAGGAATTTCATTTGTTGGGATAGGTTCCCCATCCTTTGACAATCATCACAGTCGGCCACATATTTCTTTGCATCCTTGAAAATGGTGGGCCAATAATACACGGATTGTAACACTTTATATCTAGTTCTTTTGTCAGTGAAATGTCCACCACATAAATCATTATCAAAATCTTTTATAATGCCTTGCATCTCATATTCTCGTACACATATTATGATCACCAGATCTGGTCTAGTACGGTGTAAAAAACTTCATGCAACATATAATTAACACTATGTTGTATGCTTCTATGCTTTTCTCTTGAAAACAAGTTTTGTGGAAGCTTTGTTATAACTAGATAATTAGCTACATCTATATACCAAGGAGTATAAGTAGAAAAAAAATAAAAATATCATCCAGAAAATCATTAGTAACTGGTGCACTATCACCTGTGTAGACAAGTCTAGAAAAAAATTAGCGACAAGATTATCTGTTCCTAGTCTGTCAATGATAGTAATATTAAATTCTTGCAGTATTGAAAACCATCTAGTAACATGACATTAGTGATGGGTTTATTCATTACAAATATGACAGTTGAATGGTTTTTGTCTACAAAAACTTAATACATAGTTATATAATGTCTAAATTTATTAATGGCATGCACTACTGATAAGAATTCTTTTTCAGTGACTATGTTGTTTAGTTATGTAGGAGAGAGATTTTTGGTAACAAAATAGATGGAATAGGGAACTTGATTCTCTATTTGACCCAAAACAACCCCCAAAGTTGTATCTGAGGCATTGGTACATATGTGAAAATGGAGAGCCCAATTTGGTCCTCTTAGAAGTGGAGTAGTTGACAGCTTTTGTTTAAGAGCTTCAAGGGAAATTTCACAGAAACGATCCTATTAGAATTCTGCATCTTTGGTTAAAAGTTTGAACATAAGGGTAGCTATGGTTGTAAAATTTTGAATAAATCTTCTATAATATCTGGCATGCCCTAGAAAACTTCTAACTTCTTTTTAAGATATGGGAGTTTTGATCTGAGTGATTATTTGAATCTTAGCAGGCTCTACTCTTATCTCGATCCTAGAAATATGATGGCCTAACACACCTCCCTCTATAAGAATCATTCTACATTTTTCATTGCTAAGGGAAAGGTTGGTCTCTTGACATCTGATTAAAACTTTCTCTATGTTGTCTAAAGGTTGTTGGAGATCTTCCTCATATATTGTGAAGTCATCCATATAAAATTCCACATCGTCTTGTGTTAGATCAGGAAAAATAACAAGGACAACCCTTTTAAAGGTGGCAAGGGTATTTGATAACCCAAAAGGAAGCACCTTGTAGGCATAAGCACCCCACAGAAAAGTAAATGTAGTCTTTTCTTGGTCTTCAGGTGCAATTTGGATCTAGTTATAACCACTAAATCCATTCAAGAAGGAGAAATGCTTCGTCTCGAATAAAAGTATCCAATACTTGGTCAATGAAAGGTAAGGGAAAGTAGTCTCTAAAGGTAGCCTTAATTAGTTCCCTAAAAGCACAAAAATCCTCCATTTACTATTTTTATTAAGTATAATGACTAGTTGTGATACCCACTTACTGTCAAAAATAGTGTAAATGAAGTTAGCATTTAAAATCTTTCGAAGTTTTTCTTTTACTATATCTTTAAGGGTTAGGTTCATCCTTCTTTGAGGTTGCCTCACTAGTCTATTTTCATCATTTGTATAGATGTGATGTATGCAGGTGTTGGGGTGGATCCCTTTCATATCAGAATAATCCCATGCTAAAGAACCACATTGTCTTTTAATAATTTGCATCAATTATTATTGTTGCTCTACTTCTAGACTAGAATTAACATATAGAAATTTCCCAGGGTTAATTTCAACAACATGGATAGAGGACACTTTACCTTCACCTATTATTGTTATGGAAAACAATGTGGAGGTAGAGGGATGACATGCTTCTTGAAATTCATAACTAAAAATGTGCTCATATTCTTGAAAGGATTGTGGAAAATCAACACATCTCGTTGTGGTTAAGAACAAGTTCAAAACTTGATCTTCAGTTTGTTCTTAAAGACCTTTAGATTGTTCAAGTTTTAGTAATGGTTCGGTACATTGCTCCTCTCCATATGGGTCTTCTACCCATAATGGGATTTGTGTAGCAGTCTGGGAAGGAGGAAATAGGGTAATTTTTTGGCTTTGACATCTGTTGGAAATTGTCATATCTCCATTCATGCATCTAGTAAAGGCATCAATAGTAGCTAGCCAAGGTTGGCCCAACACTACTCGATGTCCAAGTTTGGAGGTCTTTGGATGGATCAAAAAGAAGTATATTGGATATTCCTAGGAATCTAGTGTGACTATTATGTCATCCAAGCTTCCTTCAAGTTTAAGGATGGATTTTTCTGCTAGCTCTAATAGTGTTTGGGTTGACCTCAAGCCTTCTAATTACATCTTTTGCATAATATCCATAGTCATGACATTTATTGTTGCACTTAGGTCAACAAGAGTTTTTGGTAGAGATATACCATTAATCTGTATCGTCACTACTCAATTCCCGAGATCAGTGTATTTAGAAGGCATTTCCAACATGGTCTTTGACAATTTTCCAACTACTTTTATAATAGTGGGGTCCTTCCATTTTCTCCATGGATGTTTAATGAAAATATCCCTTACAATCTTGGCATAGATAGGAATATATTTGATAGCTTGAAGAAAGGGTATGTTTACACAAATATTTCATAATTTAGGCTCGAAATCATACCCTAGCAGGACCTCAATCTTTTTGACAAGAAATCTCTCTAGATAGGGTGGTTGTGTGACCTCCTAATATTGTTTACGTTGTATGGTATAATTGATTGGTATTGAGGGATGGTTTTCCTCTTCACTAAGAGGATAATATTCCTCTTCCCTACGTATGTCCTGGTCTTCAAGAGGTGATTATGTTGGTTATTCTTCTTGATAGATCATTGCAGGTCCTGTTTTATTTAAGAATTTCTGGGAACTTAGTCGAATTTCACTGATTAGAACTAAAGTAATAGTGCATATAGGGAAGGTTTGTAACTCCATATTTTGTACATGTTGATCTGACCTATTATTAGGGTTTGGAATGATTTGTGAAGGTAATTGAGTAGTTCAAGGAGGATTTGGATTTGGTGGCTTTTGTTGTTGACTCAGATTCATGGGCAGAGAAAGTTGTTGTAAACTTAAATTCATAAGCATTTGTTGTTGACTTGGATTCATGGGTGGAGTAGGTTTTTGTGAACTTATGTTCATAGGTAGCTGTTGTTGAGCAAATGAACGTAATACGGGTGAGTTAAACCCTAGAAATAACTCGAAAATATTTGGGGGATATTGTGTGTAGATTGGGTAAGAAGTTGTTTGGTATGGCTGTGGAGGAATATTCCCATAGGGGGTCCCCCTCTAACCTTGTTGCCAATAATTTTCTTGTGATGGTTGAGGCCCCCATTAGGAGTAAGGCATCGGAGGGGCTGATTGTGGTTGTGTAAATTGCATGGAAGTGTCTTGGAACATGAAGGTGTTTTGTTGCTTCCATGGTCTCCTAAGGGGATAAAGTGTATCTTGTGATTCTGTTCCCTCTTTGTAAATAGCTTTCAACCTAGGTAATGAAGGGAATTCATTAGTTGAATGTTTATCTGTGAAAATTCCATAGACCTCTATCGCATTAAAAGGGATTTCTTTTTTAGTATGGTTCTTCCTAGAACGAGGACAAAAGATAGCTAAAGAAATGTTTTCCTCTTCTTGTTTCCTCTTACTATTGAGGGTATCTAGTTGGTTACAAATTGTACTAAGGATATTAGTTTTAAGATTTTCCAATAGATTTGCCAATTCTATTTTGGTCACACCACTTGTAGTGGGTTTGTCAACTCGACTTGTAAGTTCTCTTGAGCTTTTCCCAACTTTGGCTTCACTACAAGAGTACTTCTTGTAGTATTAAATAATTTCAGCAAATGATTTTTGATAAACATCACCAAAGTTCATGAGATTAGGTAATTCCATTCAGTTATACCATATTTCTTTTGGAAAAATTATTCTAACTATGGCTAGGTCGTCGGCAACTTGCTTGGTGTTTTGGTAGTTGTAAAGGAAACTTTCTAAGTAGTCTTCTAGGCTTCCTTCTTTGGTCTGCTGCATTTTTAATTTTTCATTCTTGGCATCCATAGGCCTATAGTAATCTTGGTATTTTTGAAGAAATCCTTCCTTCAAATCATCCCAAGATGTAATAGTGTGTTTCCCTAGGCTCATGAACCATCTCAATGTTGAGGTTTCTAAGGTGGCTGGAAAAAGTTTTAACTTTTGAGCATTATCTATATAATTATAACTTCTACACATTATATCAAATTCAAATATAAATGAATCAGGATATTCATATGACATACCATTGAAGTGATGTAATGAGGACAAAGGAATTTTCTTCATAGTGACATTCCTAGTAATGTCAATAATTGGAAATTCAAACATTTATGGTTCATTCTTGGGTTCATTTCTTTCTGGATTTCCTACTCTTCCTCCTTCTTCCATTATGTCTTGCCATAATTTGGAATTTGTGGAAGTAGGAGATGTCTCTCCTTCAAAAAATGATGGTTTAGACACTTGGTTATCTACAATGTTCCAAGGTACTAACTCCATTGTATTGTGAATGTCCTCTACCACTGCCTTTGTTTTCTCTCCAAATGGCTTTACTGATGTCTCCTGTTTTGTTGCCACCTTATGTTCCCCCTTTAGAGTTTTCCTTGCATAGAAATTAGAAGCATTAGTTGGATTAACAATTTTGGGACCATATAGGTTTTCTGGGATTTTTTATGAAACAAACCTACCTTTCCTATCTCTAATTCTTCTCATGAAATGAAAGCATCAAATTTTTAACTACGTACCAAAAGAGAGGAAAACTTAAATTTGGAGGAACCCTGCCATAGTGGATGTGTGGCTCTTCACTCATCTCTTACCATCTTCTCTTCGCCCTTAGGTCATCCTCAATATCACTGAAAAACCATCAAAAAAACAAATCATTACCTATTAATATTTATAGCTCCCCAACAACAGTGCCAAAATTGTTGGGGCAATTATATGAATGATATATCACCACAAATTATATTATCAACCAAGAATTCATAATTAATAGATTTGATACACTATATGTGTCGATAATGGATAAGTTACTATGTCTAATGAGTATAGCCTAGATAAGAAGCATTCAAAATAAATACTCCATTTTACAAGTTTCAATCCAACTTCCTCACACAATTTTAAGATCAGAAAGCAAAACTCAAAAATAAAATCTCAATAAGCATGTGACCTAAAGGTTTTTTTCTCAGGTAATAAGTTTGTCCATTTATAGGCTCATGAAATAAAAATATGGATTCAACTATGTTTTCCCGTAGCAACTGATCAACTCATTACAATCAAGCAAAGAACTCATTCCTAATTTAACTAGTTATGGAGGAAGTTATACATTATTATATAGGAAATGTTAGGTATGACAAGAGTCTTCACTTAACAACACATGCAGATGAATGGTGAGATCTCTTATCTTAACTCTTCCCATTCTTCAAAATAGAAACCAAGAATTAAACATACATCCTGAGAAATAAAGTTTGCATTCATAAAACCAATGAAGTATCACTCAAAAACTAACATCTCTAGATTTATATCACACACTCCCAAACAAATTACTTGCATAGAATCAAAATTGGAATCATATCAAATACTTTGAAATTGAATTATAACACGAAGTTTCTCTTCACACATAAATAAAACTAAATCCACAATAACTGTAATAAAAACTTTCCCTGATGCCTTCGATGGGCCCTTACTGAGCTACCAAGGAAAGATGGATGAACTTATAGAGCTAAAGAATCTATTAACACACAGAACTTATCAATCACTGCTCATATCATTGAATTCAAAAGAAATGATTACAAAACTTAATTGTTCAATCAAATCTCCAACATAACAATACTATTTAAATCTCTGTATCTCTATCTCACTTACTAAATTTTGTCTCTAATTAACTAACACCTATCATCTACGAGCCTTATGTTATAGAGGAAAGGTTGTTACATCCAAAGCTTAAAAGATATTATCAAATCATTATAAAAATATTACAATTTTCTTTCCTTCAAATATTTGGCTTTATCCTCATGACACACAATGCATGAGGATAAAGCATATCTTGAATTTCCATAAAAAGGTAAGTTATTTGAGTTGTCGAAGCTGAAGAGACGGGTATGGTATCGAATGAACACAGTCTGTGCAGGATGAATGTAGGCACCAGGCGAACAGGGTCGGTACCAGATAGATGATATCGATGTTGGATGAGTAGAAGTACTAGAAAAACACAGGTACATGGGTATCAAATGAACGTAGGTGCACAAATACTAGATTATCATAGGTACTGGATGAATGCAAATGCACGGGAACAGGATGGATAATACTATTGTCGGATCAGAGAAGCAACAAGATCTTAATATCTATTTGAGTCAATCCAAATAATTAGAGAGTATAAAGAATCAATTATTTCATTCCTTCTAACAAGAAATCATAAAAAAAAAATATTTAAATATCAATTACCTCATAGATACACAAGGATGCTAAAATTTATGTTCTTAAAGAAGGTAGGCAAGTGGTGAGTAGGTTTCGAGGTAAATTTGGTCAAAAATACAACAGAACATGGGGTATTAAAGGAACTAAAAAGGATACCCAATAGAAGTAAACCTCAGATTAACCATGTTGAGAAACTTTCAAGGATATTGAGTTTTGTTAGTCTACCCTTGCATGTATGCCTGATCTACTACTATCCCCCTAAGTTAAATTGTTTTAAGTGGTAATATTAGAGACCATAATATTAGGGCTATTACCCAAGGTGATGGTGAAGGGGAATTCTATACTGTACCTAGAACAAACATTGGCTAGACTCACTTGGATGTTTTTGGAGTGTATTCTTCACTCGAGATGGCATAAGCGAAGTTACTTGCACCAGATCGTGTGGATTGAGAAGGTTCTCAGCATAAATTGTTCCACCCACTCTATGTTTAGCCCCTTTTCATGTTGATCTTTATGACATTGGATTTCATCACTAACTAGTGATTTCATTGTGAGATGTTTTTTTCATGTTTTGACTCCTTAGATTTACTAGTGCATGTTATTTGTTTCTTTTTAATTTTTTAAGACCTTAGGTGTGGATTCTGATTTTGAATCATTAATATTGGTAATAAATTTAATTAAGTTTAATCTAAAGATAAAAATGTAGGAAGTTATAGATAAAAAGACCCCTTAATGGGAATCCTAGTCCTTTTCCAGACATTGCAAAGGTCGGTCCTCGTTATATGACTACATTTTCGCTTCCTATATTCACAATAGGTTTACCAGTGTGGTTGTTTTAAACTTCTTTGATCCCAAATAGTCAAACAGTTCCACCTCAACTGAGTTCACCATCTCAAAATCATCAACCTCATGTTGACCCTTTACATTCTCCATCAAACATGTCCTCCTCTCTTTCTTCTTCTTCGCTTGGTAAAATCCTTGATGCTAGTAACGAGATGATTAAGAAGAAGAAAAAGGGAAGAAGAAGAAGAAGTGATATAAGAAAGAAGTCAACTAAACAACCATGGCTATTGGTGAGCACCAGTATTGTAGCAATAATGCTACAAATCTTAGGGCTCCCTTCTTTACTTTTATCAACCCGGTAGTTCATAACAAACTTGGAAGTAACGGTGTTGTATGCACAAGTACTAGCTCTTACTGCAAGCTGTCACTTAATCAGCTGGCACAAGTTCGCTAGGAGATTAAGCCAACTTCTATGAGTTCTTAGAAGAAGCTTTTATTATGATGGTAGAAGACTAATTCTACAAGGTCTATTCTACTTGCCGAAAGAGAATGAAAACTGAAATGGAACTCAAACCCTAGCAAACCCTAATCATGCAAGAAAAGAGATGGAAACTACTGAGATGGGTGCCATTGACTGCTAAAAAGATAAATTGCATTTATTCAAGCTACTTCTGAAGAGAAATGGAAAGACATCATCTTTTTGTAATTTTGTGTATTTTTATGCGGATTTATTATGCTTTTGATTTGACTAATTGTGACTGTGCAGAGGTTTGGTGGCAAAGGAGGATGGAGTTGGCTTTTGTAGATGGTGAGGAAGGTGTGGCGAGGTTTTAAGAAGTCCCTAGAACCCTTATAGAGACTTCCATTGCGATCAGACATCGAAAAATTGCTCGCGTGAACTTTTACAGGGGGCTGCAGGGGATCTATAGGAAGTCCTACAGGAAGTTCTACAGGAGGAGGCCGAAAGTGATTTTTGGAGGTTTGAAGGTGGAAAAATGGTGGGAGAAAGGAAATGAAGGCTGGATGAAGGTGTTGGAGGGTCTAGGACTCTATTAATGAAGATCAGGAATGAAGGAGAGGGTTGGATTTGCTTAAAGGGGAAGAAAGCAACTTTGCACAAAAACGCAGAAACTAGGATAGTTTGGCGAAATCTGGTGAATGAGTGAAGGAATCTACAAAAGATGAGCTAATGCAGGTTGTGTTGTGGAGGGATGACAAGCTGGAAGTTTTTCAAGTGATTTGCACACCTACTTCTTAAGACTGGCCCAGGCAAGAACCAAAAAACGTAGTTTGTCTAATTTGACCTAAAATCTGACCCGAAAATAAAAAAGTGTTGAAAAAAAATTTATGAAAAGAAAACTATGTCAGAAAACCATGGTAAATGAATAAGAAATGGTCTAAGCATGTAAACCCAAACAAATATCAGCTTCTCCAACTCAAAACATCACACTAGCGATTGCATGAAAGGCAAAAACGTGTTTTTGGTGCCAGCAGCAGTGCTTGGTCCTCAATTCATGGTCCCAAGGTGGGAGAAAGGGAATCAAGGCCTGCTGGTAGACCTTTTTTATCTTTCTTTGTTACTATAGAAAACTACCTAAACAAAATGAAGCAAGAACAACTTATTTAATCATCAAAAGAAACCTCTTTTACCAAAGCAAGATTAATCCTAAACAACAGAAATCAGCTTATGAATGCAAGTAAAAAACATATAAATACACAAAATAGGTTATGGGAAGCTTGGGTTGGGCCCTAACCCAAGAGCTTCAGCACTCTAGAAAGGATCAGTGCTGGTTCAAAGCTACATTCATCTTCATTGATAAAAAAAAATTATAGTTACATCACAAAACTGTCTGCAAAAGGAGCTCGAAAATGAGCTAAGTACAAGACTACACAAAAGTGTGAAAATAGACTATGAAATGGCTAACATCCAACTAAACAAAATGAGCACCTAAGCCCTGCTATTTATACGACTTGAACCTCCAACAGCTCTCCTAAAATTAAAGGGCTCAGCTTCGCAAAACTGCAGATAAACAACAATCCTTCTTTACTTGCTCGACTACCCCTTGGATGCACTCATGTGGCTACTTGTGCTCTGATTTTCTGATGGATAATTTGAGGTAGGGGTTCATAAATAAAGGAAAAACCTTCCTACAAATCCCCTCCCTTGTTCTTCCTCAAATTTGGCTGCCAAATGCTCATTAAACCTTTGATTTTGTCTCAAAATTGACCAAAAATCTACATAAAGGACACATTAGACTTTTTGGCATAATGACTAACCCAATTCACTCTATTAGCATAAATATAATAAAAAGCATGCAATAAAATAATGAGAATGGTGGATTAAGTTGAGTTAGGAGGCTAAATGAGCCCATATAATTACCCATTTTTGGGGCTCATCTTCACCCCCTTACTAAATGGGTTGCTCATCCTCTGAACAACTAATCTAATTCTTCATCCTTGATATCTCTAACAGCTTCCTTGGCATCCCAAGCCTCTGAGGTGATGTCCTCTTCCTTGTCATGAAATCTTGTCTTTCTATCCACTTCCACCCATTGCTTCTATTCTTCTTCTTCCTTAACCCCTTCCAACAGTCCTAAGAGTAGTGGAGGATTGAACTTAAGGCCAATCCAGTTGGCTTTCAAGTCTTGCATTGATTGTTTATATAGGGGCACTCTCACCAGAGCCTCCCTCATTCTAGTTGGGGAGTGATACTCCCTGGTCTTTAAGCTATATGACAATGTATTCCACCTTCTCATACAAGCATGAAGGCAATCATCGCCGAATAATCTTTCCATATCTTCAAAATGAGTGATAGCTTGTGCTTGCCTTTCAACATAGTCAAGGAGAACTTGGGGATTGATTGCAAGGTGTTGATGAGCATATATGAGAGCTGAGGGGTCTTCCAGTTCGGTCCTTATTAGCAGGGGCTCACTTAGCTCTTTTGCCATGATCTGTTGAATTTCCATTGCTCACTTTGCCTCATGGCTCATCCAAGAAGCCATAGCCATGAGTTGTAGGTCTCCCAATGCAGCATTCAGATCCCAAAAATTCATATCAGGGAGTGTGATATTGTGTAAGTAAAATTCTGCTAATTTAGCTTTATCCTCAGCTAAACTAGTAGCACATAGATGCATAAACTGACCATTATTTTGGAATGGGATTGTGTCCCTTTGGGCCAATGTTTAATATGGAACTGTGGCCATTGGTCTTTGAGATATAGTGCATAGGATCTAGCTGGTTGCCTACACTGCAAGGCCTCCATTGCCCATCTGGCCATGCAGGCCATCTTGCCTTCCCTTTCCTGCAACTTCTGCTTCAACATCAGCACTTCAGCTACTGCCTAAGATTCTCTTTCTTGCTGCTGCTTTATCATCATTTCAACTTCACGTTGTGGCTCTTCCTCTTGTTGTTGTTTCTCTACTGCTTCCTTATTTGCTAGGGGACCCTCTTGTAGTTGCTATGGGCTCATTTAGCCTCCTAACTCAGCTTAATCCACCATTCTCATTAGTTTATTACATGTTTTTTATTATATTTATGCTAACAAAGTGAATTGAGTTAGTCATTATGCCAAAAAGTCTAATGTGTGCTTTATGCATATTTTCGTCAATTTTGAGATAAAATCAAAGGTTTAATGAGCATTTGGCAGCCAAATTCGAGGAAGAACAAGGGAAAGTATTTGTAGGAAGGTGTCCCCTTCATTTATGAACCCCTACCTTGAATTCTCCATCAAAAACTTGGAGCACAAGTAGCCACATGAGTGCATCAAAGGGGCAGCTGAGCAAATAAAGAAGGACTGTTGTTTATCTGTAGTTTTGGGAAGCTGAGCCCCTATATTTTAGGAGAGCTATTGAAGGATCAAGTTGTATAAATAGTTGAGATTAGGTGCTCAGTTTGGTTAGTTGGATGTTAGCCATTTCATAGTCTATTTTTGTACTTTTGTGCAGTCTTGTACTCAGCTCATTTTTGAGCTCCTTTTGTAAACAGTGTTGTGATGTAACTATTATTTTTTTGATCAATGAAGATGAATCCAATGTTGAAACAACACTGATCTTTTCTGGAGTGCTGAAGCTCTTGGGTTAGGGCCCCACCCAAGCTGCCCAACACCTCCTTTGTGTATTTATATGGTTTTTTCTTGCATTCATAAGTTGAATTCTGTTGTTTAGGATTAATCTTGCTTTGGTAAAATAGGTTGCTTTTGATGATTAAATTAGTTGTTCTTGCTTCAAGTTGTTTAAGTAGTTTTTTGTAGTAATAGAAAAAGATCCAAAAGGGCTTCTAGTAGGCCTTGATCCCCTTTCTCCCTCCTTGGGACCATGAATTGAGGACCAGGCACTGATGTTGCCACGAAAAACATGTTTTTGTCTTTCATGCAATCGCTAGTGTGATTTTTTGGGTTGGAGAAGTTGATATTTGCTTGGATTCACATGCTTAGACCATTTCTTGTTCATTTACCATGGCTCTCTCACATAGTTTCCTGTTCATAAAGTTCTATTCAACACTTTTCTGTTTTTAGGTCAAATTTTAGGTCAAATTAGACAAACTGTGTTTTTCAGTTCTTGCTTGGGTCAATCTTAAGAAGTAGGTGTGCAGCTCACTTGAAAACATTCCAGCTTTTTATCCCTCCAAATCTCAACCTGTACCAACTCATCTTTCGCAAATTTCTTCACTCATTCACCACATTTCGCCAAGATGTCCTAATTTCTACGTTTTTGTGCAAAGTTGCTTTCTTCCCCTTTGAGCAAGTCCAACCCTCTCCTTCATTCCTGATCTTCATTAACAGAGTCCTAGACCCTCCAACACCTTCATCCAGCCTTCATTTCCTTTTTCCTACTATTTTTCCACCTTCAAACCTCCAAAAATCACTTTCGGCCTCTTCCTGTAGAACTTCTTGTAGGACTCCCTGTAGATCCCGTGCAGCCTCCTGTAGAAGTTCATGCGAGGGATTTTTCGAAGTATGATCGCAATGGAAGTCTCCAGAAGGGTTCTAGGGACTTCTTTGGACCCCTCCACACCTTTCTCACCATATTCAAAAGCCAACTCCATCCTCCTTTGCTACCAAACCTCTGCACAGTCATAATTAATCAAATCACAAGCATAATAAATCCGCACAAAAATACTCAAAATTGCAAAAAGATGATTATTTCCATTTCTCTTCAGAAGCAGCTTGAATAAATACAATTTACCTTTTCAGTAATCAATGGCACCCATTTCAGTAGTTTCCATCTCTTTTCTTGCACGATTAGGGTATGCTAGGTTTTGTTACGGTTTGAGTTTCATTTCAGTTTTCATTCTCTTTCTACAAATAGAATAGCCCCTATAGAATTAGTCTTATGCCCTCATAGTAAAAGCTTCTTCTGAGAACTCATAGAAGTTGGCTTGAGCTCCTAGATAGCTTGTACTAGCTGATCTAGTGACAACCTGCAGTAAGAGCTAGTACTTGTGCATACAACACCATCGCTTCCAAGTTTGTTACAAACTACCAGGTTGATAAAAGTAAAGAAGGGAGCCCTAGGAGTTGTAGTGTTACTGCTGCAATACTAGAGCTCGCCACTCTTTTTTGGAGGTCCTACCAACTAGTGGTGAGCTCTAGTATTGTTGTTCTTCAAAAAAGAGTGGTGAGGACTGGAGCTCACCACTCTGTTTTGGAGGTCATACCACTCTTTAATTACCCATTTCTGGGGCTCATCATCACCCTCTATTGAATGGGTTTCTCATCCTCTGAGCCACTAGTCTATCTATTCATTGTTGATGGCCCTGGTGGCCTCCCTATCATCCCAAGCTTCTGATGTGGTCTGCTCATTTGTGCCATAAAATTCTACCTTCTTGTCCCTATCTTTCCACTACTCCTCCTATTCTGCTTGTTTTAATTCTTGTGCTTTTCCTGGCCTTGGAATACATGGAGGCCTGCCTTTTTCTCTTTTCTTTTGGCTTAATTATTGTACTCTGGGTAGTGAGGCTAGCTGCTACCTCTTTCCAGAGTCTCAAGGGACCCTTCTCCTTGTTTTGCCTCTGCTTCCTCTTTTTCTCCTCCTTCTATCTCTTTTTCTTTCTCTGTTTGCTCTGTTTCTTCCTATTATGTCTCTTCATCATTCTCCTCTTCTATTTTAGTTTCTTCCTTCTCCTTTTCTTGTCCTGTTGAGTCATCAATTGCTTCAACTTCTCTCCCTTTCTACTCTTCTTCCTTACTATCAAAAGGACTGATATCATAGGTGAGGGCTTTTATGTCACCTTCTGCTGTCATGTTTCTGAAGACTTCCCATGCTATAGGGAGTGTGAATGTATGGAGGGCTTCTTCCACTAATATTTCAATTAACCTATTGTTAGCCAGCTAATCTGGATTCCTTGCCTTAAACTTAATGCTGGATTCTATGAATTCTTTTGTCATTGTGCTTATACCCCTTCTGAACACCAAATGTAGAGATGGAGACAAGAATTTTGAAGAAAACAGAAAAACAAGGGAAAACTGTGTTTCTTTTCTTTTCTTTTCTTTTTTAAAGAAATAGGTAGACCTTTTTTTAATGAAATTTCTCTCTTCTTCATGATTAATTCTTCCCTAAAATTGCATCACCCATTGTATATATATGATTATGCAAAGTGGGTTTGTACTTTTTTTTTTGTTTAATAGACATAAATTTTTTTATGTAATTCCTCTTCTTATGTGGACTCAATTCCTCCTTTAAATGATATCATTCCTTGCACATATTCATAATCAAGGTGGGTATGCATGGAACCTACCTCGTTAAGCGAGAAATTTTGCAAAACCCCAAG
Source organism: Pinus taeda (assembly GCA_000404065.3). Lineage (NCBI taxonomy): Eukaryota > Viridiplantae > Streptophyta > Pinopsida > Pinales > Pinaceae > Pinus > Pinus taeda. Next base: position 137,566 of record APFE030666610.1, on the reverse strand, counting down.
TTTTCTTCTAAAAAAAAAGCTCACTGCCCCTTCTGTAGAACTGCTTGTAAGTGCTCCTGTAGAATGCCGATACCAGAAAAAGATAGGGAATGATGATTTCATGGATATGGAGGTGGTCTAGAGCTTACTGCAGTTGTGGGGACGATGATAAAATGGAAACAAAGGTGGTGAATGAGTTCGAGGCAGAGTACTTATGTTCACTGGAGATATTTCCAGCGATGATGCGAGGTGGCAAAAAGGGTGTGTTGTCATTATTCAAACCGTTGGTCCCTACTGTAGTGTTATCATGAGACTTCATGTTTTCTTTCTATAATCACTTGCCGTCATTGGTGCTTGAGCTCAAAAAAGCTGCAACTACCTGACTGTTAGATTTTTCCATGAGTTGACTTAGACACACATGCAGTGTGATCCCCGAATGAGCGCAATCGAACTAGCTGAGGGTGGCTAGTGAACTGGCCACCTTTTTGGCTTAATCCCAACCATTTCATTCATTTATGAAGTTTAAAATCATATAGATGCAAATAGAGGAACGAGTTTAGACACTTACCTGTGAGTCAAATGTACGCGTGGTGAGGCATTTTGGCTCCTTTTGTTGTTGCATGCTTGTGTTTCCATTGTTGCATGATTCTATTTCCTTTTTTGCATGCTTTCTGCTTTTTGATGTACTACTAATTGTTTTGTGCAGGTATCCTTTGGCTGGATCTAAGCTTCAAATGTCTCCTTCAATCTTCATGGTTGCACTTTTTTCTGTTGTAGCTGGACTTTTGCAGGACAGTGACTTGTTTTGTCCATAGCTCCTAAACGATACACTGGATTGACCTGAAATTTTTTAAGCATGTTTCCATCATCATTATGCACCTCCCATGAAACAATTTTTTAAATGGATGCATGATTTTCAAGTTAGGGAAAAAACTAATTCCTATTCTATGTATTTTTGTATCAGAGCATTATGCAGTTTTTTGGACAGTAAGAAAAAATGAGCTTGGGCTGTAATGCAGACTTGAAAATGATGGAAGACAGGTCTGAATATTGCAGGGGAATTTATAAACCCTTTATGAAGCTTCCATGTTCCCCAAACTTCTTTTAGAATCCATTTCTAGCTCTCTGTAATTTCTACAAGAGTCTCTTGTAGAAAACACAGTTTTAAGAAAAGAAGTACAATGAGGTGGAAAGAATGTCAAGAATGATGAAGAAGGGTGAGAAAAGGTAGGATAGGTGCTATTATTAGTTTCAGAGATTTCTTGGCACCTGTTTCTACTTCCTAAAGTTCTCTTGCAAACCTGCAATCCAACTGGAAATTCCTTTTTTCTTCTAGGGTGCCTCAATGAGGTTTTCACCCTAATTGCCTTCCTTGGGTGCCTCCAAGGAAGGTTTTCACCCAGGGATCTTATTCTCTTTTTCTTTTCTCTTCTTTCCAACCCATTGACCGCCTCATGGATTTTTTCAATAAAGGAGCCAATCTACGGTGCCTCCGAGGAGGTTTTCATCTTAGATTTTTATTTTTTCCTCTTATTTTTCATTTTTTTTTCTACCCTGCCCTACCTAAAAAACAAAATCATTTCAAGTATAAGAATACTTCCAATGAAGCCATATGCACATTGAGATGATAGACAAAATAATGTGGAGGCTTGAAATGTATGCTTTGATAGGTATCCAAATTTCAAAGACCAAATGATTTGACTTTGAAGGGATCAAGCATAGTTGAGGAAGAGAGTGATGTTGCAACTTAGGAACTATCTGGAACCATATTTGAATATAGTTGTGATGTCCTTATTCCTTTTGCTGATCTAGATCATTCTTCGTGTCTTCTTCTATCATGACCTTAACATCTTCCTCTTTTGCCAATTTTTCTCTTGAATACATGGAGGATTGGATGGTAACCATGAGGAAGATATCTCGATCTCTAATTCTAATGTCTTCTCTTCATCAAGTGCAGCCCAGGGTTCTTTGATATTCTCTTTTGCATCTTCTTCTACTGGATGTGGTCTTTCAATGATATCAATATAATCTCTTTTTTGCAATACTCTTCCTAAGCTATGGTGAATATCATTGAGCTCAAAAGCAGTTGTTTGGAAGTGTTGTACCTCAGCTTTGCAATTGGGTTGAACTACTCCAATGTGCAGGTTTGGAAATGGTAGTTCCCCACTATATACTTGCTAGGCCTATTTTTTATTCAGGTTCGGGTTCGATTGAGTAGGCATTTGGGGTTGCCTTGGTGGAGTAGGAGGCAATGGTTACGGTTGAGCAGGTGGTGGAGGCAAAAGAGTGGGAGGAGAGTTATACTGGGGCCTCCACCCCTGATGAAGTGCATTCCACTGAGGTTGTGGCTGAGCATAAGAGTGAAATGAATGAGCAACTGGAGGAGCATGGTATTGAGATGGATACAACCAAGCAGGGGGTGTGGACTATGAAGGATGAGCAGGGGGGGCCCAAGAAGGCATGGAAGTGGCTTGGTTGGGGTTGTAGTATGCTAGAGATGTCCCTTTCATCCCCTACTGATATGGTCTAGGTCCATGTGACCTCCTTTGATCTGGGCAAGAAAGGGCACTTGTCTGTAGAATGCTTTTCTTCACATATTGAACAAACCTTTGTAGATTTCCATGGGCATTCATTCCTAGGATGCCTCCTGGTGCATCTAAGGCAAAAAATGGCCAAAGCCCTCTCTGCTTCCTCTTGTTTTATTTTGATATGCATGGCAAGAATCTACCTAATTTCACTCTTGAAATCTTCCAGCCGATTCTCAAGTTCACTCCTAAGAGATGAGTTGGAAGGCAAGGTATTGCTCCTAACATTTCTATTTTTAGCCATTGGCTCCAGAGGAATGAGTTTCTTCTTCTTCTTCCCCTATAGGCTCTTCAAATATGGCTCGTTATTACCTAAGGGTGTTTCTTGATTGCATCCACCAAAGAAGAGAGAAGGTTGGCTGTGTGAAACAGTGGGGGCGTTGGGCAAACATTTTTCTGAATTGTCTCTGTTCCTACGAGGCATGAAAGGAAATCTCTTTTTGGGTGATTTTTGTTTTTTTCTGCTTGCACCTGAAAAACTAAAATGAACAACAAATTGCAACTACTAAAATAAACTTGCTGAAATGAAATTGCAGAAATGAAATGAAAGCAGGAAATGACTAATCTACACTTGCTGAAATGGAAATTGTAGAATTGAAATGAAAGCAGGAAATGACTAATATACATTTGCTGAAATGGAAATTGCAAAATTGAAATGAAAGCAGGAAATGACTAATCTACTCTTCCTAAAATGGAAATTGCAGAATTGAAATGAAAGTATGAAATGACTAATCTACTTTTGTTGAAATGGAAATTACAGAATGGAAATGAAAGCAAGAAATGCCTAATTTACTTTTGCAGCATTGAAATTGCAAAATTGAAATGAAACAACTACTCTACTCTTGCTAAAATAAACTACTTAGCAGAATGTTGCAGTAGAAAATAGAAGAAAAGCATTGATCACAAAATACTCTCATGCCTCCCCGGCAACAACACCAAAAAGAGTGGTGAACTCCAGTATTGTAGCAATAATGTTGCAACTCCTAGGGCTCCCTTTACTTTTATCAACCTAGTAGTTCGTAACAAACTTGGAAGTGACGATGTTGTATGCACAAATACTAGCTCTTATTGCAGGTTGTCACTGGATCAGATGGAACAAGTTCGCTAGGATCTAAATCCAACTTTTATGAGTTCTCAGAAGAAGCTTTTATCGTGAGGGAAGAGGACTAATTCGACAGGGGTTATTCTATTTTGAGAAAGAGAATGAAAACTGAAATGGAATTCAAACCCTAGCGAATCCCAGCAAACCCTAATCATGCAAGAAAAGAGATGGAAAATATTGAAATTCATGCCATTGATTACTGAAAAGGTAAATTTTATATATTCAAGCTACATCTGAAGAGAAATGGAAAGATATTTTTTATTTTTTATTTTTTTTATTTTTATTATTTTATTTTTACTTTTTCCTTTTTTTCTTTTTTTCTTTTTTTTTTTTTATTTTTTATTTTTTATTTTTTTTTTTCAGTTTTGAGTATTTGTATGCGGATTTATTATGCTTGTGATTTGACTAATTGTGATTGTGCGAAGGTTTGGTGGCAAAGGAGGATCGAGTTGGCTTTTGTAGATGGTGGGGAAGGTGTGGAGGGGTCCTAAGAAGTCCCTAGAATGCTTCTGGAGACTTCCATTGCGATCAAACTTCAAAAAATCACTCGCATGAACTTCTATAGGAGGTTGCAGGGGATCTACAAGAAGTTCTATAGGAGGAGGCCGAAAGTGATTTTTGAGGTTTGAAGGTGGAAAAATGGTGGGAAAAAGGAAATGAAAGTTGGATGAAGGTGTTGGAGGGTCTAGGACTCTGTTAATGAATATCATGAATGAAGGAGAGGGTTGGATTTGCTCAAAGTGGAAGAAAGCAACTTTGCACAAAAATGCAGAAATTAGGACAGTTTGGTGAAATGTGGTGAATGAGTGAAGGAATATGTGAAAGATGCGCTGGTACAGGTTGTGTTGATAGATCTGATATGAAAATATAAGACAATGCAAATAAACCCAAGAAATAATATGAAATGATTCTTTATTGATCAAAACCCTTAAGGTAGGGTAACACCATATATTCACTCCTTAAGGAAGGAGAACGCTCCACAAGCCATATGCCTGTTCATACAATAATCCTTGACATCTCTCAATGTGGAGTCTCTAGCCTTTATATAGGCCTCATATGTACAATACCATGGGTCATTACCATGGTTTCCTCAATACCATCTATCTAATACCATGGGCCCATTACATTATTACTAACTACTTGTGGTCCCTTACATGATATGAGTTAACCACTTTATTTATTACTATGGCCCATCTCCATTATTACATTATTACCTTGGGTACCTCCCTTGGTACCCCATATTACCCCCCCTAGGTATATAAAATTCCACCCCCCTTAGCATGTTTCGTCCCCGAAACATGGGAAGAACACAAATAATAAGATCTACTCAAAAGAGTAGTCCACTGGTACCATGCACGTGCATCTAGCCATCCAAGAGAAAGGTGAACCCTCGATCTCGCTGGTGCCTCGCTCGCTTGAGATGGAAGTTGACCTTGGCAGCTCTTCTGTGTTGATGTGTAGTAGTTGGATCTTCGCTCCTCGCTATCCATCGTGCGGGGGTTGTTGTCCTTGTGGCTAATTGGTAGGCCATCTTGTTGGTTATTTTCTTGTGGGGTGATGTGGGTGATGATATGTTGAGGTTTTAACCCACGGTTTCTTTTTCTTTAATTCACCCTTTACTGGAGCTTGATTGTTATCCAGTGCATGTAGTGGTGCTTGTTGTGTGTCTTATTTTCCAATATTACTTCAACCACTGAGCCCTCTTCTGATGTATCAACACCTGTAACCTTTTCTGCCTTAGCCTCTGTTTGTGTTTGATTGTCAATAATCACTAGCTCATCATCTGATATGTCAATCCTTGGAACATATTCTACTTCAGCCTCTATGTACTCTACCTATTTATTGATGGAAATATCGTGTAATGGAATTTTCTTCTTTTTTACACCAGAGCTTCAGGGATTTCTTCTACACATTAATATTGATAGTACCCATAGATTCCATCCAAGGGTATCCCAAAACAACATCCATGTTATCCATATCTGAAGTATAAAAATAACCATGCAAAAAATACTTATCCATAGAAAGCTTCAAATCTTTATAAACTTGCACATCCTGTGTGTTTTCAATGTGTTTTGCTAGCACTTGTAATTTTTTTGCCAAGTTGACATTTATGAGATTTTTCTTGCAACTCAGATTTATAGACACAATGATTTTCTCCTTTTGAATCAATCCATGAACCTACAATAAGGATATACCAGTAGGAAATAGCCCCACATGTTTCCCCTTATCTTGTTTTCTAGCCTGTGACCATGTTTCTAAAAAAAGTTCTTATAGTCTTTCATGATGAAGTTTCGCCACAGAATCAGCAACTAAGTCCCACCATGTAGCAGCTTCATATTTTAGATTAAATAGCAGGTGACTTACCCAAAATTGTTTGTGTTGAGATTTTTGATATTCTATAAATTCTTCAATTGTAGGACCCTTGTCATTCCCTATAAAAAATTCCTTGCTAGAAGCCATGAAGGTTTCGAAGAAAAAAATCACTTACTTGGCGAAAATTTGAAATTGTCATAGTTTAGTCAATATTGCTCAGAATCCCTATTATGACATATTTTCATAAATGAAACAACTATTCTACATCTACCCATGTGGTAGAAATCTCAATCCATGCATTGGAATGTTAGACCTATGCTGCAACTCTCCCGCCTTCACCAAAAAATCTGAAAAAAAAAAAAAAAAAAAAAAAAAAAAAAAAAAAAAAAAAAAAAAAAAAAAGAGCATTGATTTTAAATCAGCAATATCTCCCTCATTCAGACTCTGATTCGACTGATTTTTCTTTCAAATTGGGTATTTTTTCACAAATAATATATATCTGCAATTAGATTTTTTAGATCTTGCACCAGGATCCTCAGATCTACGCCACAAACTCGCTGCCTCGAAAACATTGTCTGCAACACCACTGATTTTTAGATCAGCGATATCTCTTTCATCCAGACTCCGATTCGGCCAATTTATTTTTTGAAATCGGGTATTTTTTCACAAAGAATCTAGGTATACAATTATATTTTGCAAAAATTTTCCCCGAAACATATATATATAATCTACAAACTCGCCGCCCCAGAAAGTTCATGCAAACAATTTAAAAAAAAATTCTCCACTTTGGCCCAAGAAAGTTCTCTGATACCATTTGTTATAGATCTAATATGAAAATATAAGATAATGCAAATAAACCCAAGAAATAATATGAAATGATTCTTTATTGATCAAAACCCTTAAGGTAGGGTAACACGATATATTCACTCCTTAAGGAAGGAGAACACTCCACAAGCCATATGCATGTTCATACAATATTCCTTGACACCTCTCCATGTGGAGTCTCTAGCCTCTATATAGGTCTTATACATACAATTCCATGGGTCATTACCATGGTTCCCTCAATACCATCTATCTAATATCGTGGGCCCATTACATTATTACTAACTACTTGTGGTCCCTTACATGATACGGGTTAACCACCTTATTTATTACTATGGCCCATCCCATTATTACATCATTCCCTTGGGTACCTCCCTTTGTACCCCATATTATCCCCCCTAGGTATATAACACTAGGACTCTGTTAATGAAGATCACGAATGAAGGAGAGGTTTGGATTTGCTCAAAGGGGAAGAAAGTAACTTTGCACAAAAATGCAGAAATTAGGACAATTTGGTCAAATGTGGTGAATGAGATGCACTGGTACATGTTGTGTTGTGGAGGGATGACAAGCTAGAATGTTTTTCAAGTGAGCTGCACACGTACTTCTTAAGACTGACCCAAGCAAGAACCAAAAAATAGAGTTTGTCTAATTTGACCTAAAATCTGACCTAAAAACAAAAAAGTGTTGAACAGAAGTTTATGAACAGGAAACTATGTGAGAAAGCCATGGTAAATGAACAAGACATGGTCTAAGCATGTGAATCCAAGAAAATATCAGCTTCTCCAACTCAAAACATCACATTAGCAATTGCATGAAAGGCAAAAACGTGTTTTTGGTGGCAGCAGCAGTGTCTGGTCCTCTATTCACTCTCCCAAGGAGGGAGAAAGGGGATCAAGGCCTACTGGTAGCCCTTTTGGATCTTTCTCTATTACTATAGAAAACTACTTCAACAACTTGAAGCAAGAACAACTAATTTAATCATTTTACCAAAGCAAGATTAATCCTAAACAACATAAAGCAACTTATGAATGCAAGAAAAAAACATGTAAATACACAAAGGAGGTGTTGGGTAGCTTAGGTTTGGCCCTAACACAAGATCTTCAACTCTCTAGAGAATATTAATGTTAATTCAAAGCCGAATTCATCTTCATTGATAAAAAAAATAATAGTTACATCACAAAACTGTCTCCAAAAGGAGCTCGAAAATGAGCTGAGTACAAAATTGCACAAAAGTGTGAAAATAGACTATGAAATGGCTAACATCCAACTAACCAAAATAAGCACCCAAGCCCTGCTATTTATACAACTTGAGCCTCCAACAACTCTCCTAAAATCAATGGGCTCAGCTTCCCAAAATTGTAGATAAACAACAATCCTTCTTTACTTGCTCGGCTGCCCCTTGGCTGCATTCATGTGGCTACTTGTGCTCTGAGTTTCTAATGGAGAATTCAAGGTAGGGGTTCATAAATGAAGGAGACACCTTCTTACAAATCCTCCCCCTTGTTCTTCCTCGAATTTGGCTGCCAAATGCTCATTAAACCTTTGATTTTGTCTCAAAATTGACCAAAACTCTACATAAAGCACACATTAGACTTTTTCGCATAATGACTAACCCAATTCACTCTATTAACATAAATATAATAAAAAACATGCAATAAAATAATGAGGATGGTGGATTAAGCTGAGTTAGGAGGCTAAATGAGCCCATATAATTACCCATTTCTGGGGCTCATCAACTATAAGTATTGGTAATGTTGAGCAAATATTCCAACGTGCACCAAAAGTCCAAAGACTCTTGCAAGATTTGTAAGGGTGACAATTTTCTTATAAATTATTTGGGTATTCCTAAGGTCTTGAAAGTATGGTCAAAAAATTCTTATCTACTTATTATTGATCCATCGACTAGTGATTGTGAGGTTCCTGGTAAAAAGGGTAAAGTTAGGTTTCCTTGTAGGTTATAGATCCAGGTGGATGTTGGTGGCCACCCACCTATCCCATTTGGACCCCCACAACTGTCTCTTTTAGTTTTTCAGTTTCCTTAATTATAGCACAGTTTACTATTTTTAGCAGTTTTTTGGGTCCTAAACTTCCGGAGCCGTTTTGGGGCCCTAAACGACGTTTTTTGGGAAATCTACTACTGCTAGTGATTTTTCTGCTAAAAATTCATCTTTTATGTCGTAGTCCTCGGAGAGATCTTTCCAACGGGCTATCATGCGCGTCAAACGGAGATAATACAACCAATTCGCGACCCCAAGAAGTTGATGTACCAACTTACCCAAAAACGGGGCCCACAATTTGGTGTTTCATCTTCTAGGGTTAGGTTTTGGAATGTGAAGGGCTTTCCATTGTTTCTCAACAATAAATAGGCCTTCGAGCCTCATTGTAACACAGTTCAGAGGCATGTAGCCACCACATCTCTTCTCAAAGATAAGCTACCACGCCCTAGCTGGTTTATTTCCATTTCTAGTTGTAAGCATATTTCAGTATCTTACATTAATGAAATGAAGTATTATTTCCGTTGCATATCTGTTTTTATGGTTATCTCTGTATTTTATTGTGTTCCTGTTTAAATCCGGATCAGTTATGCAAAGGGATTCATCATAGTCACCTTTTCCCTCATATGCATGAAGCCTCAAAATTGTTGGAAATACTTATTGCTTCACAGCAACAACTTCCAACTGGTTACATAAAACTTTCTCCAAACCTACCATCAATTAATGAAGTGATTGATCTAATTCCAAGTACAATCAATCCAACTCTTCAATTGGAGAGTGAAACATATATCACTCAGGTTGATGATCATTGGTTGATCAAGTGGTTGACTCAATTCCATCTTCGATTGATCTCACTTCCCCTTTAGAGAGTGAAATTGATATTGCTCAGGTTCTTCTTGTTACCTTAAATTCTTCTACACATGGGGGCATTTCATCTGTTTCTAGTGACCCCCTCCAAGTTATGAGGTTATTTCCTTTGACTGGAGTAGACTAATAGGACCTCGTCTTCCTTCTTCCACTCATTTCCAAATCATTATGAAAGCTAATGGTAAGAATGTGTGACACACAAATGTAGATGAATGTGATTTTGTCAATATTTTATCCTCATTCGCTTGGAAAGCTTTGGGTTTTCCTCATCTTGTGTTAGTTACACACAATATTTTGGCTTTTAATAGAACCACCAATGAATCTTTATGGATCCTTCCTAAGTTACTTATTACTCTGGAAAGAAAAAATGTCTATAATGATCTTATGATAGTCAAAGGCCCCTTGGATTTCAATTTTCTCTTTAGACGAGACTATGTCTATGCAATGAAAGTTGTCATGTCCACACTCTTTCAAGTGATGTATTTCCATCATAATGGAAAAATTGTGACGATTAACTGACATTCGTTCATTGGTATTGATTCAACTACTAGCCTACTGACATCCCTTAATGTTCCTTATATGCAAGTGGTATCTACCCCACCACAAGTTAATTATGTGGTAACCAGTCCAAAAGAAGCATAAGGGGCATGTACCTCTCCAGGTTATGCTTTGGGGGCCTAAAATTTTATTTCAAGTAAATTTTCCTCTTTTTTTCAAGCTTTTGTAAAAATAAAACCACTTTCAAGCATAATTTTTCTTTGTTTCAAGCTTGTATAAAAATGAAGCCTACCTCGAGACCATTTCGGTTATTATTTTGAAGACTCGTAATCTCATGAAAATCTCAAGCATCTTTTGCTAATTTTCATGTTACTAAAATGTACATGAAAATGTCGAGCTCTTTCCATCATTCCCTACTCATTAATTAAATTGAAATTTAGGGATATGAGTGTAATTTTATTAATTTTTTGGGCTCCTTAAACATACGAAAAAGTGAAACCCCAAGAGTTACCTTTAAGCTCTTTTCTAACTCTTGAAACATAAAACCATTGTTGCGTACTTAACTATTCAAACTCGTAAAAGTAAATGAACAATCATCTATTCAGTATAATTTTACCCCTTTTATGGATTGAACTAGACTATTTACCAGAAAGGTATACATTGACTAATCATGTTCAATAGAACACCATGGAGTTTATTTATGTTTTTCTCTTGAATATCTAAAACTAAGAAACATCGAGCTTTACATTTTTCTGGCTTGTTAAAATTTTACATTGAAGGAACTAAACGAGTTTTCTTTTCATGTATTTTCAAACTCTTTAAACATGAAAACATCATTAGGTTACCCCTCCACTCGACTTGTAAAAAGGAAATAGTGTAGGACTTGTTAATCATAATGAGACCAAACCACTCCTTCCTAGTGTTCATTAAAAATACCCTTAAGGACTCATCCAAAAGATGAGTTTAAAGAACAAGCATATGTTATCCTCCTCAAGATTGACAAAAATAAAGACGTACTTGTAAGTAATGGTAGAGGGGAATTGGGAAAGAAATTTTGTTTTTGTATTAAAAAAAAGTAGTGTCACTCTTGACCATGACACTCTGTCACCCTTATGTTTGGGTTGGGAAATCCATTTCTCTCAGATGACCATACCTCATTGAAAGTATTCAAACTGGTTTTGGGTATTATTTTTGAGTCAAATGTTACCAAGTCAAAAATGTGGTGTCCCTGATATGTTTAAGAGAACTTCAAATTCAATCATAATTACCTTGCAATTTCTAGCTCTCAATCACGTTGTCCATTCCTGACTCAGTCCTAGAGAACTCCAAATTGTTGTTCTTCAAAACTTGACATGAGTTTTGTGTCGTAAGCCCTCCTGCAATGGGTCACTTCCTATTGACTCTAGCTCACTATCTAAGAAGATTGATAGAGAAATATTCTTCAGTACCTTGGATCTTGCATGCCTTAATTGCAGGTTTTTCACCTTCGACAAAAGGTTCTCATCATTGGCCTTTGATCAAATGATTAGATGAGGGTTCGACTTCATGAACATCTTTTCACACTTCACAAATTGTACTAGAATTACCTTGAGAATCATTGTCATTATTCATGGTTTCTCTTGCACTTGTTAATGGTTCACATCATTGGCCAATAATGAAGTGGTTTCTACCATGTTCAACTACGAGACATTCACTCAAATGGTTACATTTGTACTATGGATTGAGAGACGAAGATCAAGACCCTAGATCTAGTTTCATCCATCAAAGCTACATGGATTTATTAGATATTCATGATTGTAAACATAGATCCATTTATGGTTGCATCCATATTACGTCTTCAGTTAACATGGAGCTTTAGGTGTATTTTTACACTGATTCTCTAAGAAATTTATGCTCTAAGTATGGGAATGCCTACCTCAACAATGATTATATATTGTATTGTAACCCTTGACTGATTATTTCAGGTCTCTAACTATGGTGTCTAATTAAAACCTTGGCATGATAAAATGGTTCAATCATCAAACATCTCTTCTGACTTTACAATTTAGGGAGAAATTTGTTACACATCATTTTCTCACATTAGGAAAACTACCATCGGTTTGGATCTTTATATATCCATCAAAGTGTTGCAATTCATCCCTTTGCAATACTAGAACCTAAAAACCTATTTTTGATTGCCCATGCAATTTCCTAGTCAGTTTCTGCATACACACAAAAGAGACCATTAGAGTCTGCACAAAAGTGTGCTCCGCATTACAATGTGGCCTCCATACATGACTTAATGCAAGTAAAAAATAAAATGTGAAGTTGTTAGTTAAATATTTTCGAACTAATAAGTTTGAGTTGATGCTTACTCAAGCCTAATCCCACCATTTTTGCAGCTCATCCCTTAGGAAGAAGATCCCAAACCTCCTCCTCTTGGCCTATAAATCAAACACAAGCCACGAGATTGGGGAGGACCATTGAAGATAGGATTATGCTATTGAAATAGGTCTAGAAGGTTTTTCATCCAATACGAAGGTTGGAGATCATGGGAAGAGGCTTGTAACATCAAAGCTTTGAGGTTGTAAGTTTATTCTCCTTTTTATTCAATAAAAAACAATTTTTCTTTCCTAATCATGTCTATTATGATATCATTTGTGAGATTAATTGATCACTCAAATAGGTTATGACTGATTATTGATTCAATTTATCATGTATGTTGAGTTAAGTGTTTCATTTATCTTTCATTCTATATAATAGATGCTATGGTCCTTTGTGTATTTTTGTCTATGAAAATCTCCTTCAAAACATCATGGAGAAGTTGTTGAAAGAACTGGAACAATATATGAAGCATTGAGGGGAAGAAAAATGTGGAAGGCACTTAAGGACTTCAATAGGAACTTCCTTAAACCAATAAGTGATACCTCACATATTACTTGCTTCAATCGATCATAAGCTAAGAAAATGTAGCAGCTCTTTTCTTGTTTGTTACTACATTTTGTTTGACATCTAGGGAGATCCATATTGTCTACAAGAAGGATTAGTCTACCTAACACACATGACAGGAATAAAATATGGCTTTGTGATGATAAATAAATCTAATGTTGGGAACAGGTCCCTGGGGTCAATTCTGGGGTTAAAAGCCTAAGTTTTGGGGCTAAAAGCCCAAGTTTTGTGTAAAGTTTCCATATTTTGTGGTCATAGAGTGTGAAGATGTCAAGAGTCAATAAATGGTTTCCACCCTTCTTTTATGTAAAAGCATGTCGAATTTAGAGATCTACTAATGGTCTATGAACCATGGGATTTATAAAAAGGAGGTCTTAGAGGAGTCTAAGATAGTGTAGTTCATAGTTAAGTCTTGATATGTTTTATGAATGGGTCTATGAGAGCTAAGAGCGAAGAGTCTTAGAGTAGGAAAAGGCTCTGCAGCTAAGTTTGAAGAGGCCTGGGGTAGAAGTCCACAACTGAGTGCGCAAACCCCAGCAGCTGTGTGCGCAGGGTAGTTAGAGTTTGTATTGGATATTTGAATCAATAATAAAGAGGAGTATTCTAAAATTACGTGTGTATTTTACTCCTATTCATTACATGCGATTATGTTATTTTGACTACGGGGTTTATGTTTTAATGCTACTCTGATGCACGAATCTATATGTTTCTCTATTTTTTATGACTGCAAGTAGAGTTATATGTTTATGCGAAGATAACCATAAATGCATGTTAAAGTAACCAATACTTAAGTGAATTTTTGTAGATACAAAAGTAAGAGTAATTATGGGGGTGCATAAGTGCCTGATCTATCTATTTAGGGCCCATGAAGGATGATTAGAGACTTTCAAGGAGGCTTCAAGAACGAATAAGAAAAATACTTTGATAAGCCCTAAAGGGCTTATCGATCTGCGCAAAGGAAGGTTAGGGAAAATAATCGACATCACAACCATCTCATGGTGCAAAAACCTAGTTCCTGCATCCCCCCGTACTGCCTTGGGCGAGACTTCAGTCTATGCTCCATGGATTGATGCCCAAAGGGCCAGTAGTGTAGGTATTTGCTTGGTTTCTTAACATTGAACCTGGGTCAAGGCCCATCAAGCCAACAAATGGTTCTTTCGTCGAGGCACACAGCTTCAGAAACTGACTCAGAACCTACACATGATGAGGGCTAAGCCTCGTGATGATGACCTCAAGGTAAATATTGTGCTGTGGAGTGGAGTGACAACTGGTGAGAATAAGGGGAAGCAACCCAAAGAAGGTGAGTGGTTCTGAAAAGCACCAGAAAATGAGACTAGTTTTGATCTGGAATGCACAAAAGAAACATTTATGGAAGCAAAGAGAATATTCTCTGAGGCCTCTACCTCAGGCAGTCAGGAGAAACCTATTGAAGAAATGGACCCATCCATGATTACCACGTTCTTGGAGCTTCATGATAGTAAGGTTGTGAAGGGACTACAGGAACTGATCAATCAGTGCATTGGCAAGGAAAATGCTACTGATGAACTTTGCATAGTCAAAAATCTTGGTAAGCATAAGGAAAGGACTGGACATGAGATGAGACTCACCTCATAGACAAGAAATACGAAATGGACCAAGTTATCTTGGACCTAGGGTCCAACGCGAATGTTTTTCCGAAACAAACATAGGAAAGAATGGGGAGACCTGTGCTATAGTGGTCTCTGATTCAGTTAAGGATGGTGAATCAACATAAAATCATCCCAATGGGGAGGTTGCATGGGGTAACAATTAATTTCGAAGGTGCGAGCGCACTAATGGATTTTGAAGTAATAGATATTGTGGATGACATAAATCCCTACCCTATGCTTGTTCAGATCGATTGGGCCATTGACATGAATGGGGTAATCAACCTAAAGAAGCGAAAGATGATATTTAAGAAGAAATTGCTTCACATAGTGGTGCCACTGGATCCTATAGAAGGACTATGCTACACATAACCATTCTATGATTATGAAAGTGATGACCATTTCGATTAGATTTACAAGATAACAGCACGAGATCAGGATTGGATGGATCCAACAATAGAAAAACATATTGCATGGGACTACGACAGTTCCTGCACATCAAATTTAGATGAAGAAATGGAGCACTGGAAGAATTGACTGCACGAAGTATCTACATTTCCTTGAAATATGATGACCAAGTCGTTGCACTGTGTATCATTAGTGGTAAGGAACCTGCCTCACTATGATGGGTTAACTAATGTTCACCACTTTTTGGATACATTTTAAAGGGAAGTGCCAGAGAAGCATCACTTCCAAGCATTATATTGGGTGCTATGCTCCCAAGATGGTGGGGTACACACAAAGATAGTTTTGATGATTGGTGTGAATATAGGAGGATGATGAGGGTACCTTTGGTCATTTGAAGGTGTGATTAATAGAAAAATATGATGGGAGAAATGATCCACATGACCATTTGGCCAAATGGACTAAAGTGTACAGAGTGAAACCTCAACTAGAATGGGTCCATATATTTTGTCATACCTTGGATGTTATACCAATGAATTGGTACTTGGAGAAAGAACTCTGCAATGGCACCGAAGAATGCGATGTTTTGCGCCAAGGGTTTTTTATGACATTCAGTTTTTAGAATGGATTTGAATCTATCGATGAAGAGTTGCAAGAGGTTAAGACATCAATTTTCAAGATACCAGAAGATCCTCTAGATTTGATTCAACATGATTGGACCACCTAACTGAGCCATGTGTTGGAGTGCTACAATGTCGCAACAGAAGAAGAAGACGAAGACCCAAGGAAGATTAATATTCTGGAGACTAAAGGACATCGCAAAGTTGAAGGACCACAGCTAGAGAACCCAGACATAACTGAGTTGCTCAAGACCAGGGTGGTGAATATTGGCGTGGAGGCAGAGCCGAAGTTTGCAAATATTGGGGACTACTGGGATTAAGCAACAATAGATATGGTCGCCGACCTACTCTGTGAATATCAGGATTTGTTTCCCACAAAGTTTTCAGATCTGAAAGGGATAATAGGGGACCTATGTGTCATGAAGATCACCCTAAAATTGGATGTGAAACCTATGAATAAAAGACCTTACCGCCTCAAACCGATGTATAAAGAAAGGGTCCACTTAGAGTTAGACAAGATGCTCACCGCGGGTATTATTGAACCAATGGAAGAATCTGATTGGGTAAGCCAACATAGTGGTTCAAGAAAATAAGCAGAAGGAATAAATAAGGATATGTGTAGATCTCAAGAAGTTGAATGATGCCTTCGTGCATGAGCCTTTCCCAACCCTGTTCACCAATGAGGTCATGGATAATGTAGGTGGCCAGGAAGCATATTCGTTCACTGATGGGTTCTCTGGGTACCATCAGATCAAGATCACACCAAAAGATTGAGGTAAGATGATATTCGTGACTGAATGGGGATGCTTCGAGTATATGGTGATGCCTTTTGAGCTAAAGAACACACCGACGATTTTTTCGCACATAGTCGCTGTGTCATTCAAGGATTTAATTGATAAATTTCTCGAAGTATACTTTGACGATTGGAAAGTGTTCAGACTAGTGAAGCACCATGTGGGAAGTCTGTGCTTGATGCTAGATACATGCGGAGGTACTAGATCATGCTCAATCTCAAGAAATGTTTATTTTGTGTCCCTTTGGATCTTGCTGGGCCATGTGGTATGTAAACAAGGCTTGATGGTAGACCATGCGAAGATCACAGTCATAATCAACTTGGAGGCGCTAAGGAGTGTGAAACACTTGCACTATGAAATTCATCAAGAGCTATTCTCAGATCACTGTGCCGATGGAACAACTGTTAAAGAAGGATGTTACATTTTTTTGGAATGAAGAATTCCAGAAGAGCTTGGATGTGCTGAAGGAGAAAATGGTCACAACACTGATTATAGTCTTCCCGAATTGGAAGAAGGAATTTCATGTGCATGTGGGTGCGTCATGTATTATGTTGGGAGCAGTACTGACACTAGCACGTGGAGGGGACCTGGATCACCCTGTAGTGTTTGCAAGTAGGAAGTTGTCCAAAGCTAAGAAAAATTATTCCACGACAAAGCACGAAGGACTAGCTATGGTGTACACGCTCCAGAAATTAAGGAATTATTTGTTGGGTAGACATTTTAAGATGTACAGAGACCATTCTGCATTAAAATACCTAGTCAACAAGCCTATGTTGGGGGGGGAAGATATGTAGGTGGATGTTGTTTTCCAAAGAGTACGATTTTGAAGATATTTTGAAATGAGGACGCTTGAATGTTGGACCGGATCATTTGTCACACATTGAAACAAAAGAGGAACCTACGAATTTGGAGGAAGGACTACCTGATGTGCAGCTCATTGCAGTACATTTCGTGGAAAATCACTTTGAAGATATTATACACTTCCTGACAACAAGTACGACTTCAGAAGGATATACAAGCCAATAGAAGAAAGAACTTGTGTTGCGTGTGATAGACATTTCTGCCATTGCAGGGCACTTGTACAAAATGGGATCAGATGAAATATTCCAATGGTATGTGCCAAAGTTTGAATGAAATAGCATCCTTGTTGAGGCTCATGACAGAGCCACAAGCGGTTATTATGCAAGAAAAGCAACAATGCAGAAGATTCTACGTGTTGGGTTATGGTCGCCGAACTTGAATAAGGGTTCAAAAGTGTATTGTAGGGAATGCGATACATGCCAAAGGATGGGCTAACATGCAAAGTGATGAGCTGTCACTGAATCCACAAATATCGCTACAGTCATTCGAAAAGTGGGCGATTGACTTTGTAGGGCCAATTTAGCCTCAAGGAAAAAAGACGGGTGTGCAGACCATCATTACCACGACAAGGGCTTAACTAGATGGGCAGAGGCATAGCTTGTGAATGACTGTACAAGCATGACAAAAACCAAATTCATATTTTAGTACATGCTGACAAGGTTCGGTTGTCTATAAATTCTAATGAGAGACCGCGGTATACACTTTCTGAATGAGACGATCAATGTGATGATAGAAACGTTTCAGGTTTACCATAAGAAAAGCATGCCCTATCATTTATAGGCTAATGGGATGATGGAAGCATTTAATAAAATATTGGAGAGTGTGCTAATGAAGGTTTGTAATGCTCAAAGAAACGACTAGGATGTTTGCATGCCAGCGGTGCTATGGGATTATAGAACAACTTGCAAGAAGTTGACTGGAAAAACGTCGTTCAAACTGGTTCATGGTGTGGAAGCTGTGATGCAGATGGAGTACATTGTACCTAGTATACGTATAGGGTCATTCACAAGAATGACGAATCACGGAGCCCTAGAGGAGAGGCTCATGCAACTAAAAAATCTTGAAGAAGATAGATTTCTAGCTAGATTCCATCAATAGGCTCAAAAGGAGCACAAAAATTCATGCACGATTGGCAGTTCAAACTACACACCATCAAGGTAAATGATTTACTTTTATTATATGATAGCAAGTTTGATAACTTTCTAGGAAAATTTTGGATGCATTGGTTGGGGCCCTATGTCATTAAGGAGATAATTGATGGTGTTGTAGTTCAGTTGGTAAAGTTGAATGGGGAACCATTCCCATGGCAGGTGAATGGCAGTCTATTGAAGACATACACTCCGGCCAGTTGACTACATGGTGGAAGCACAGTCTTAGTGATCTATATAGCTAAAAGGAGGTGCGAGACTATAAACTACAGTGTTGTGTTGGGGATTTGCATGATTGGGGAACTGTGCGGAATGAAGGAATGTCACAGTGTCAGCAGAAACTCGCAAGGAGTTGTGCTATCTAAGAACAGACTACATAAGGCAGTCAAAACGTGACCATTATGGTCACTATTCATGACTTGACAATCGGAAAATTGTTAAATGGAGCAGGGGGTGGCATTTAAGTTGTTATTTAAGGGAAAGATCTGTAAAACTCTACCGCTAATCTAGCATTTCTGAATGAATTTTGGGGGGAATGATTGGATTTGAATTTGAAAATGCCTATAAATTACATGTGGCTACCCAGTGAAAAACAATTGGCATTTTGAGAATTCAAGTGTTAAGCTCTGATGCACGTATGAACTGTGAGAGCTTTGAAGCTTTGATAAGAAATTCAGTGTTTGAGAGGTTGCCAAAAGAGATGTAGGAGTTGTTGTCCAATATTATGTCAATGCCCATAGAAACTGTGAGTGCAAGAGAAGCAATGACAGCTGAGGGAACTACCCCAGAAGTAGAAGTGGTAGCTAAGGAAGTTGCACCAGAGGTTTAGAGTGTTGAAGTACTGACAGAAGTTCCTAAATCACTGAGGATGCCCAAGCTAAGGCCTACATTGACAAAAGAGGTCCAAAATCAAAGAAATATAAGTAGAAAGTGCCACAGCCGATGCACACACCACCTAGAAGGTCCCCACAGAAGGAAAAACCCACCGTGCAAGAGAAGGGAAATCTAATTGACCTTGAACTTGAAGAGGATGTTGAGGAGATCCCTATGGCTAAAGAAGACATTGACATGGGGACACAAGATGTTGACGTTGAGGGGTATGACCCTATCTCTAAGCTTCCCAAGTACATTCCTCCATGTAGAGGCAAGACAAAGGTTCTAAAGGACATTGATGAAAATAAGGTTGTGCTACGTACACCCTCGCTGCCAGACAAAATTACATTTGAAGGACCATGCCTAGGGCACGTCCTACTATTAAAATTAGAGGATTGAGATTTGGATGATATAGAGTGCTTTCCCCACTTAGCTACAGATCTACCCATGCACCACGTCTTCTACAAATACTCTGATGTGACCATGCTGGAGCTAAGGAAGTGGGTCAAAGGGGTGGATAAGGCTGGTCTATTAAACATTAATGGGTACTGCATTACAACCGCAGGGCCATAACCATGAAATTTATCAAGCAGATGTTGTTCTTGGTGCACAATGGGTGCTTGTGGCTAGAGGAGCTGATACCGATCACTAACATGTTGCTCCATAGGATCACTCGGTTGCTGCATACAAGGGAAAATCTAGCCATGGCATTTTGAGGAAAGGCAGGTGAGTGCGACCTCACCAAGGCAATGAAGGATAAATTTAAGCTCACAAATAATTCCCGTATCTTCTCCATCACTAGCATAACGAACCCCATGGTAAAGGTAGAGCTCAGCGCCTGGTAGGCAAGATTATGCAAAATAGTCACGCATATGAAGTGTCAGCACCAATAGTGTCTTTAGTCTCCCAGTGTGCAAAGGGAGTACAGTTCAACTAGGTGCGCTACCTCTGCAGCGAGTTTCTTGCTAACTATAGAGAGGGGCAAGATCAAAGCAAGATGTTTCACTATGCATGGCTGTTGCTATCCATAGTTCTCGCCATGTGGGAGTTACCAGATGATAGTCTGTCTCCTCCAGTCGTGTAGGACCTACCAGAAGTAGCAAAGTTTGCTTCACTCTAGGCTACGAAGGACCCCCAAAGGGTCAAGGACAACAAGGTCTTTTAGATCATGATGGAGATGAATATACACATGGCCATCAACTGCAAACTGCGGTTGTTGCTGACTGTTTATGATCAACTGGCAGAGTATGTGGAGTTCAAGGCAGACTTCCACCTGGTCTCCATGCGCATGCAGAAGGATCCTGAACAAAAGTCGTATGAACTTCCATACCTAGCCACAGATGATGCAATCACAGTGGTCCTTGACCTCTGACTGGTAGATTGGTGCACCACTTCGAACTTGACATCTAGGTCTAGCAAGTCCAGAGTACAACGAAAGAAAGAAGATGTTAAGTAGAAGATGGAAAAACTAGTAGAAAAGAGGAAGAAAGAGGTTGAGGACAAAGACAGGGCAGTGTGTGCTACCAAAAAACGAATAGAGGAAGAAGAGGAGTGCAACTCTAATAGGAGTCAGAAGTCACCTTCCCTGGAAACAAAAGAGGAGGACCAATAGACAGGGCAAGGAGGAGTGCACCAAGAGACTACTCCATTTCGAATTAATCGTAACATGGAACTGAACAAAGTAGGGTCGTGGAAGAAGTCCAAGGCCAACAAGACTTCCATCGACCTGATTACCTTGACAATAGGTGATCTAAATGACATTGGTGACATGGTGAGGGATGCCGCCATGGAACTGCTACAACAGCTTGAGTAGCAGCAGAAGCAAGCCTTAGGCACCATTCGGATAGGTCTACATGAGTTGCATATCCAGGTGTCACAAGTGCAGACCAGTGTGAGTTGCAGTAGTGTAGCGTCAACCAGCTTGGTGCCTGAGACAGCTAATGTAGTAGAAATGGTTCATGCATTGGACCCCCATTTATCACACTCCCATATGGAGCATTGACCATGGAATCAAAAGATGATTGGGCCACTATATGCAACCTCCATAAGGTCAGGCTAGACTTGGCCATGCTTCCAAGAGAAGCCCTTCACACCTTACATGATGGTGTGATCGAAGAACTTCGGGCTCGGTAACAACGAGCATTGAATGTCATAAATGAGAAGAAGGTGAACAATGCCAAAGTGTTTGCCGAGAATACTTCTACCATCAAGCTCTTTAAGGTTATCACCACAAAGAATGAGCACACTACCAAGGTAGTGCTGGAGGCATGTAGGTTTGTCACCGAGCTAGATATTCATGAAGATGTGCCATTGGACGAATGAATTCAGAAGCTCGTTGTTGAAGTGCACAAAGTGAGATCAGATCTTGCCAAGGTTCAGTAGGAACTGAACCTTAAGGTCACATAACCTACATTGAGGGACCAGCCCTCAACTCTGCTATGGGTAAAGGAGCAGAGCAACGTCGCTGTTAGAGATGCAGTAGCCATTGTAGATAGCATAGTGAAGGAGTGCACAACACTCTTCGAGCGGGTGCTCGAACTTGTTATCAATTTGCAGGAGGATCCCACCTTGCAAAGCTCGGAAATGAAGGCCCAGGAATTGCAGTCTAGATATGATGAAGTCAAAGCGACGGCACGCACTGTTGCCCTTACACGGAGGCTAGCGAAACTGTAGGAGTAAAAGGTGCTAAAGGAGCAGGTGGATGCAGCGCAATGCAAAGAGAGCGTCCTCAAGGCTAGAATAGGGCCTTGGCTTGATGAAGCTTATGCACTCACAACCACCATCGAAGGAAAATTAGTTAGTTTGTAGGGAGCACAATATAAGGTATGGGCAGATGGTGCAGGGCTAGCGACAAAGCAACAAGTCGAACAAAGGAAGCAAGTGGTAACATAGTGCACCACCAAAGGTACAGTCATGAAAGTGGAGTTGCGAGGTCTTCGCGACAAGATCTCTGCGCCAACAGATTAACTCTAGGGTGAGTCACCATATTTATATTGGGGGCCTATTGGAAACAGGTCCCCTGGGTCAATTTTTGGGTTAAAAGCCCAAGTTTTTTGTAAAGTCTCCACATTCTGTGGTCGTGGAGCATGAAGATGTCAACAGTCAATAAAGTGTTTCCACCCTTCTTTTGTCTAAAAGCATGTCGGCTTTAGAGATCTACCCATGGTTCGCAAACAATGGGATTGTATGAAAAGGAGGTCTTGGAGGAGTCTAAGATAGTGCAGTTCATAGTTGATCCTTGTTATGTTTTATGAATGGGTCTGTGAGAGCTAAGAGTGAAGAGTCTTAGCATAGGAAAAGGCTCTATAGCTAAGTGCGCAGAGGCCTGGGGTAGAAGTCCGTAGCTTAGTGCGCGAACCCCTATAGTTGTATACGCTGGGTAGTCAAAGTCTGTACTAGATATTTGAATCAATAATAAAGAGGAGTATTTTGAAAGTACCTTTGCATTTTACTTTTTTTCATTGCATGCGATTATGTTATGTTGACTATAAGGTTTATGTTTTAATGCTACTCTGATGTGTGAATCTATATGTTTCTCTATTTTATATGACCACAAGTAGAGATATATGTTTACATGAAGATAACCATAAATGCATGTTAAAGTAACCAATACTTAAGAGAATCTAGGTAGATATGGAAGTAAGAGTAATTACAAGGGCGTGTAAGTCCATGAACTATCTATTTAGGGCCCACAAAGGACGATCAGAGACTTTCGCAGAGGCTTCAAGGGTGAATAAGAAAATTACTTTGATAAGCCCTAAAGGGCTTATCAATTTGTGTGAAGGAAGGTTAGGGAAAACAATCGACATCACAACCATCTCAGGGTGCGGAAACTTGGTTCTTGCATCCCCCCATATTGCTTCGAGGGAGACTTCAGTCCACGCTCTATGGATTGATGCCGAAAGGGCCAACAGTGTAGGTATTTATTGGGTTTCTTAACACTGAACTTGGGTCAAGGCCCATCAAGCCAACATCTACAAAATATGATTTACTCTTGGGAGATGACAAGCCAATTGAAGCTAAAGGTAAGGGAACATTTATTGTGAAGAAAAAACAAGGAAAACCAAAGCACATTAATGATATTTTATATGTTCCTAGTCTAGCACATAATTTTTTGAGTGTGGGGAAACTCCTTGAAAATGGATTTTTAATTGTTTTTAAGAAAAATAAATGTACAATCTATGATAAATATGATTATAGTAAAATTATTGCCAAGACTAATATCGTGTAAAATAGGCTTTTTGCTTTCAATCTCCCTTGTGAAGCAAGTACAACATTAAATGTTTCTTATGATGATAGTTTTTGGATATGGTACACGAGGTATCGTTTGAATATGAAAGACTTGAAATTTTAATCTAACAAGAAAATGGTCAAAGGGCTACCCCTTATAGTTCTATTGATAAAGTCCCTAAAGGGTGTATTCTTGGTAAGCAACATAGAGATTCATTTCCAGTGGGAAAATCATGGAGAGAAAATAAACCGTTGGAGCTATGGCATGCAAATATATGTGGTCCTATGTAAACTTTGTATATCAATAAAAATACATATTTCATTATTTTTGTGGATGATTTTAGTAGAAGAACATGGGTATATGTCATTAATGAAAAATTTTATTCATTTGTCATATTTCAAAAATTTAAAGCTTTTGTGGCAAATCAAAGTGGTTATTCTCTAAAAACATTACACACAGATAGAGGGTGAGAATTCACTTATAATAAGCTTGATTTTTATTGTAAAATGAATGACATTCAAAGTAAATTGACAACTAGCTATACTCCCCAGGAGAATGGCACTGTTGAATGCAAGAATAGAACAATCATTGAGATGGCTAGGAGCATACTGAAAGCTAAAACCCTTCCAAAAAAATTATGGCTGAAGTTGTAACTACATCCTTTTATTTTCTTGATAGATGCCCAACACGAAGTGTGTAAAATATTACCCCTTTTCAAGCATGGTGTGGAAGAAAACCAAATGTTTCTCATTTAAAAGTATTTGGTTGCATTGCTTATGCTCATGTTCCGACTGAAAGGAGTAGAAAATTTATTGATGAAAGTGTGAAATACACTTTTATTGGGTATTGTGAGGATACCAAAGGTTATAGATCGTACAATCCACAAACTGAAAATCCAATGATAAGTCGTCTTGTGTTCTTTGATGAGAAATAAGAATGGTAGTGGAATAAAAATGTGCAACAATAAACTCTAAGTATTATTGTACAAGAAGATGAATCCTTTGTTTCTGCAAATTCATTCAATAATAAAGATAATTAACATCCACTTCATCATCCACTTCATCATCTTTAGCAAATTCAAGTCATGTTTCAAGTCCAAGTCCTCCTCTAAGAAAGATCAATTACTTAAATGAAATTTATGTGTATATTGATTTCATTTTGATGTCTTAGATTGAAGCAGAGCCAAGATGTTTTGAAGATGTAGTAAAAGATTCAGTTTCATTCAAAGCAATGGGTGAAGAGATGACAATGATTAAAAGTAATGAAACTTGGGAGCTGGATCCTCCTACTGAAAAATAAGTTGTTGGGTGAAAATGTTGTAGAAAAAAATTATGCAACTGATGGATCAATATAAAACCACAAAGAAAGATTAGTGGAAAAGGGATATATTGAACAACTAGGTATTGACTATAATGAAACATACGCTCATGTTGCAAGATTCGATACAATTGGAACTGTTTTGGCATTGGTAGCACAATATAAATGGTTAGTTTATCAATTTGATCTGAAATAAACCTTTATAAATGGTGAGTTGAAAGAAGATGTATATGCTTAGTAGCCCCGAGGATATGAAGAAGCAAGAAATGAACACAAAGTCTATGAACTTAAAAAGGTTCTTTATGGGCTTAAACAAGCTCAAAGAGCATGGTATAATAGAATTGACACTTATCTTTTGAGAAGGGCTTTAACAAAAGTGAAAATGAACCCACATTATATATCAAGTCAGATGGTAATGATATACTAATTGTTTGCTTAGATTTAGATGGCTTTATATGAACATTGTCAAGTGATTGTTAGTGGAAGGGTTCAAGCAAGGTATGATGACTGAATTTGAAATGACTAATTTGGGTTTCCTACATTATTTTCTTGGCATAGAAGTGACATAAATGAGTGATGGAATTTTTATTTCACAAGAAAAGTATGTTTAAGATCTTATTCATAAATGGCAAATGGGAAACTTTAAACCAACGAACACACCCAATGAATAAAAATGAAAATGTTTCTATAGAATATGGAGCTAAAAAGGTAAATGCTAGATCCTATAAGAGTATGGTAGGAAGCCTTTTGTATCTTACTGCCACTAGGCTTGATATTATGCTTGTATTAGGTTTTATTTCCACATTCATACAATGTCCAAGTAAGAGTTATTTTGGATCAACAAAAAGAATTTTGAGGTACCATGGTGGAACAAGAAATTATGGAATTTTGTATACTTTATCAAATAATTTTGGGTTGGTTGATTATACAAATAATGATTGGGTTGGATCTCTTGATGATAGAAAAAGCACTTCAAGTTATGTCTTCAACCTTGGATCAGGTGCAGTGTCACGCTGTTCAAAGAAGCAATCAACTATTTCATTGTCTTCAATAGAAGTAGAGTGTATTGCAAGAACAACGACATCATGTGAAGAAATTTGGATGAAATAAGAAAGTCTTATTAGATCTGAAATAAGAACAAAAATATGCCACAACTATTTACTGTGATAACTCATCTACCATTGCCATAACTTAAAATTATATGTTTCATAATCTCACCAAACAAATTTATACTAAATATCATTTCATAAGCATTAGAGGGTATTAAGGGGGAGTGTTGAGCATAATGCTAAATTACGTTATGTACTTGCTGACAAATTAGTCAGCGTATTTTATGTTCGCAAGTTACCAGAGTTAGGGCAGCAAATTAATAGATGTATTCAATATTCAAAGTTATTAGTCAGCAAATTATTAGGGGCAATAGATTAGAATCAAAATTTAGTCAGATAATTGATAATCCAATTAGAAATATGTTAGCTATATAATAATGTATTCATTTCTTCCATGAAGATAGGAGATTCGAATGAGAGTTGAGCTCATGCATTGAGAACTAGAGTTTTCTAGTTTTTGTTCATTTTTTTACGTGTTTTCATATCTATACTCTTGATAGATTTAACAGAGCTTCACTTACTACACACAGACTATTCCCAACTAGTATAGGAAACAATTGATAAATTTATTGATTCTCAAAAGATCAAATGCGTTTCATTTGGTGACTCATAGATATAAATTTTTAATAGTACAAATATCAATTACAAAGTGAAGATGTGTGATTGAGATGGTGGAATTCAATCCCCAATATCAGTTGGAATTATCTTAATCAAGATGAAATTTCACTTTGGATTTGCTCAAACTACAAGCTTGAATTTTTAAACCAAATCAAAACCATAGAACTAAAATTGCAGTTTTTCTTTATGCAATGAACTTAAATCCCGGTTTTGCTTTATACTATAATATTATTAGCAAGAATAATGGAATGATTTGGCTATATTATGGTGTAATATTCCACACTCTTACCATGTAAGAGAAGTGGACATGTAAGATAATTGTAACTGATGGTTAGTTGTAAAAATGATTGCACACCAAAACTCATATTTACATTAAACTAATCACTTTATAAATACATCAATCATCTGTTGAAGAAGAAATTTTATCTTAAACACACAATCACTTAGTTGAATAAATATCTCAACCAAACACTAATCTAGGAAATATTTTAGTTGGACTAAATATCTCACATCGAACTAATTAACAAATACATTTAATGATGACAAACATCAATCAATATGCATAAGAAAAGTAGAAGTTAAATCTCCAAGTCCCTCCCTCAATGAGTACTTGTCCTTGATCTTCTTGTCTATAGAGTCTTCATTAGTTTCTTTAAACATCATCAAAATCCTATAGAATGAACTCCATCAACTTGTCTCATAACCCTCGTAAAGGTGTACTTGGTAAAGCGGATTCTCGAGTTCCACTCGAACTCACAAATCGCAAATCTCTTGAAGTCAATTACTAAACAATGTCGCAAGCTATCGCATAATCTCATGAGAATATCACTCTCATATGTTCAAGAAGTGAAGCATACTTCCCTAGATCCACAACTACCAAACTATCTTGACAACCATCCATATGCAGTTTTACACCACTTGATTTCTTAAATAGTAGTTTCAGACACAATCAATTACCTCTTTACAAAAAAAATTGAACTAGTAGTCATTCTATGGCCGAGCTCCCATATGAGATACATGGGTTCCAACAATTGTACTCCCTAGTTACATAGAAGAGTCATCTAGTTACGGAATGTGGTTCACCCAAAGAGAGACAGAGATATACGTGGTTCACCCAGTTTGGGCTATGTCCACCCTAAACAGCCAGTTATTTCTTTCTATTATCTAGCAAAATGAAGAGACACAACCTACAGTAGATCCGCTGTAATATCCTATGTTTTCTCTCACAGTCTCACCTCTCTGTCTCTCGCTTGGAGAATACACAACTATTACATAGCCTCAATACAATACCCTCATACAAAGAGAGGGGTTTCCTTCTAGGGAAAACAACCCTAAACTAAACATAAGTTCTACCATCAAATCATCCGCCTAATGAACAACCCAAATTGATTAGAAATTACTATACTTTAACAAGGCAATTTTACATATGTTTTTATCTTCGAGGGCGCTGCCTCCGAAACCCCCACCGAGAGACCGCTGGCCGCAGAGCCCCCCAGCCAGGGGAGATTAGCCCCCTCGAATCCCCGCGGGGGGGACAAGTCCCTCCCACACCCCCCCGCATGGAGGGGTGTACAAACTTCCTATGGTATACATCCGGCTGAAACAAAGACCTCTAAATAATCATGCTCCACACCCAACAATCTCCCACTTGGAGAATGATTGTAGCAACTCCACCACTGCTTCATTTATTGGACAATGACTCCTCTTTGGACTTGGTTGTTTCTCATCTTCATTTTCATCCTTGAAGACCAATTGAAACTGAGCATATTCTCAGTTTCTCCCTGGTTACAACTTTTGTTAGCATATCTGCAGGATTTTGGCTAGTGTGTATCTTTTCCAGCTTCAACTCTCCATCTTCCAACACTAATCGTATGAAATGGTACTTGACCTATATGAGTTTAGTCCTGGAATGAAATGCTGATTTCTTTGCAAGATGAACAGAACTTTGGCTATCACTGTGTAATGTGCCCATATCATGCTTCTTACACAATTCACCCATAAACCTTTGTAACCAAATCATTTCTTTACTAGCCTTTATAGCAGCAACATACTCTGCTTCTGTTGTTGAAAGTGCAACAACACCTTGGATTTTTGAAACCCAACTAATAGTTGTTCGACCTGTTAGTGCCTAAATATACCTCAAGCTAAGAAAGGTAGGATCTAGGATAACATCAAACCATGCTTAACTAGGTAGCTAGCCCTACCAGGTCGGGAGAGGGCTCTCTCCTTGTCAATCTTAGCAAAATATGATCAATGAGGCTTGAGGTGACTGGTGTGAATACTGATCTTAGGCTAGGCATATGTTTAGAAGAGTTTGATTGAATTTGATGATGTTTTGTTCGCTCAAATGTGAAAGGAAAATTTGGGTTCGGGGAATGAGGCTCAGTTTTGCAGAGATCTCTATGGGGTGAGGTATGCAAATGGTTTTGTACTTCAAATTGAGTGAGATGGAGAGTTTTTAGACTGGTGAGGAGTTGAAGAGGGCATGGAAGTCTCGGGGATCCTCTTCAAACAGCTGAAAACGTAAATAACTAAACAAAACGCTAGGTAGAGCACTGCAAATCAATGAATTCTACCTTTATCCTTGTTTCATTTAGTTAAGATGAACAAAGAGAGATAATGGCATACATAAAACACATGTAAAATTGCAATTACAGAAAGAAACACAATGCCAAATCAACTTGCCACAAGAATACCATAAAATGCTGCAAACCCTGGTCTATTCCTTTGCCAAACTGCTGAAATGAATATACAATAAAGCTCCAAGCTTTCGCAAAAGTCCAACCTTGACAAGTGACTGAAAAAGTACTAGATATAGGTAGAACAAAACCCATGCTAGCCTTTAGGGGTCGAATTCATGAGTTTAGAAGCTGTTTCAACAAGATCTAAACTAAGAACTAAAAGGTAGGCAGTGGAACAACTTGCCTCCAAAATCTAGGAAACTGATTCATTCAGTTCAAAACTACCTTTTCATGATGTATCTACCTCCATGAGTGAATTTTAAACATTTTTACATCAAATTCCATCAAGTTACATTAATTTACATCATAATTTTGACCATGAGAGAGAAAAAAGTCAAACTCAAAAAAAACTAGGCAAAAAACACAGATTTATTGGCAAAATTTGCAATTTTTCATCCTGTGCACCGCGCCACTGTGCCTGTGCATAGTTCCTTTGTGCAGCTAATTTTGGAGGCCTTCCCGTGCACATAATTTGCTCCAAGTGGGCTTGTTAGAAAGGTCTATCCGTCTACTTTCTAGAACAGGTAAAATTTCTAAATTTGGTGTCTATAATCCCCTCCAAAAGTGAGTTCTCCCAACACTCCTTTCTATGTGGCCAAAAAGGGGTAGAAAGGGCATTTTTGAGGTGCTTTTGACCCTTTTGGAAGCTCAAAACTTGACAAAAATTCTTGGCCATTTGTGGGCATTTATAATTTTTCCTAAGGAATCCAAAAATACTAAGTCTTCCTCCAAAGGAGGTCCCTAACAAAAGCGCGCGCCAAGTGGCGCAACACATCAGGTAGAAAAACCTGTGTTAAACATTTCTATGCGTAGCGCCTTTTTGCAGACCAATTTTGAGGGCCGTCTTTATGTCAAAATTGGATGCACAATAGCTCATTGGAAATATTATTGAGTCTACTTTCCAACCCAACTTTAATTTTTCAATTTGGAGTTCATTTGCCTTGTCAAAAGTCAAATCTCCCAAGACTAGTCAAAATGCACAAAATGAGGCGGCCTAAAGGCAGAGTGCTATTTTAGTCAACTTTTGAAGGTATTACTCAACCCTAAATTGATCTCATGATAGCTCGTTGGAAATTGGTTTGTGTCTAGTTATCATTTGACTTATCAAGCAAGTCATTTGGCCAACTAAGCTACGAGAAATCTTGATTTTCCCAAGGTCACTACAGAGGTGCATCAATTCTCTTGGGGCAACTGTATTTTTGACATTTCTCTGAAACCATGAAACTTGTGTAAAATGTTAAGGATGTTTTTCGTCCTTGGCCTATTGTGGACAAAAAACTCTCTCAGTTTTTCCAAATTCATCTTTTCTTTCTCAGAAACATCATTTGAGTAAAACCTATCCCGATGTGTGGAACAGGGAATTTGTCGAAATGAAGGGAAATGAAGGGGATAAGGGGCTTATGAATTCTTGAGGAAATTTTGGGAAGTATGGAGGGATGTTAGGAAGTAGGGGAAAGTGGAATTTCAAATATTGAGTGAGGGGAAGAGGTCCAAAGGGCAAAACACAGGCCCAGCCTAGAAAATTGTCAAGTTGTAGCAAGAAACTAGGGTTTGTGTGAAAATGAGGAATTTGAGGGATATCAATGATGGGAAGTGTTTAGTAAGGTAAATTAAGGATAGGGGAAGGTGTATGAATATCAGGATACAAGTTTTACTGATGATTTGATCATCCAAGAGAAATTACTCTCAAAACCCTAGGAGAGGGAAATGAACCTTACCTAAGCGCAATTGAAGCATGAACAAGGTGTAAAATGACCCATTGGAACCTGACATGATGATGAAAACCCTCTGAATGATGGCACACTCAGCTGAATGGTGACATGAAGCTCTTGGGAAGAATCATTGACAGTTTCGTCATCCCTCTCATATGCTGAATCTGTTTCCATACCTAGAAATGTGGAGTGTAGAATGATGAGTATGAAGTGATTTTAATTCAACAATAGGTGTTTGCTATTTGACAAATGGAATTGATGAGGGGGGTAGTGAATGAGGGATTTTTGATGCTGGATATAATTGCTTTTTGGGAGGTGATAGGGTTTAGAGATACTAATTAGGGTTTAGGAGTAATGGGATTAGATATTAGGCTTTTTAGTTTTGGGGACAAGGGAATGAATGACTGTGAATGAGAAAGGGGAGGGGAAAGGAAATGAGGAAAATGTACTGGAGGGAAATGAAAACGATGTAGGGGATAAAATAGCACAAATGATAATTTTGAAAAATCATAGGCAGTTTTTTTAATACAACTGTGTAAGGAACTAGGGTTTTGTTTTTTACCCATTGAAACACCATGCAAACTGATGAAAACCTTTGCAATGGCAATATGGAGATGTTAACTTACTTGTGGAATGAAGAATTTACAAGTTTGAAGCTTGGAAGAGGCAATTTTAATGAGTTTGGGCTTTGGAGGCAAGTGCGTTGTTCCCACTAACAGGTGCGCCGTTCCAGTTAT
Source organism: Pinus taeda (assembly GCA_000404065.3). NCBI lineage: Eukaryota > Viridiplantae > Streptophyta > Pinopsida > Pinales > Pinaceae > Pinus > Pinus taeda. The sequence continues at coordinate 105,684 of APFE030666610.1, read as the reverse complement.
AAATCCAGTGTAAAACATGCGCTATATGCGCCGTGCTAGCTGAGTGCGTCGTGCCTCAAAATTTTCAGGGTTTGGCTGCAAATTCACTCCTTCGGCTCAAAAAGGACTTGGCTTTTGTTCTCTTTCAGACTTTGGACACAAATGAACTTCTTCAACATGAAAAAGACTTTATATACAAAGGATTTCAATTTTCCACTTATAAAAACCTACTTTGTAATGATTGCCTTTCTCTTGCTTTTTACAACTCTATTTTGGCAATTTGACTTGCCTTTTTGCCTCTGATGGACTAAATGCTTTGAATTTTTTACTCTTTTTGCAGGGGCTGGAATGCAGGATCTTGGAAAAGTGACCAGGGCTGCATCTCGAAATTATTACATATAGGAAAAATGAAATTACATAAAATTTTATACATAAAACATAAAAACTCTGTTTTTCCTCAAAACAGGGTTTTGAGGCAAAATCAATCGCTGAGCATGTGATTATTGAAATTTTTTTTACTGAGACTCTATTTGACCTCCTCATGTGCCTGTTGACCATTATTGAGCTTTTACAAGACCTTATTGACAAAACCCTAGACCTAGTGAGACCTAAAACCCTAAAAATGACTTTTTGCAGATATAAAGACAAAAATGATTGTAAATGACCTGAAGGTATGAAAATAGGCCAGCAAGTAAAGATCATGATGGGAAATTTATAATATGCCACTACCATCAGATGATCCATGATCCTAATGGAATGTAGATTATCAGATGAGACAACTAAAATGCAATGCAACAAGAGAATTTTGATCACTGATGGAGGGATGAAGATACCGACACTAACATTGGCTGTAATGGGGATGGTAGCTCCTTGGAGGTGCCAAGAACTGCAGATCTTTGGGAGAGCAGACCACTGCCTTATCCATTGGGCATGGAGTCAAAAACTCAAACTGAAATGCAAGACTGAGACTTGACAACTTGACGACACAAACTGACTTGAAACTGACTCAATACTAAAACACAAAGGACAAGCTGGACAATATGCCCAAAGTGGAGCTTATTCAATACAACCTGTTAGCCTCCTGCTGCAGCAGGTAACTCATATTTCATGATTGACATTTTTACAGGCCAAATATGTCATACTTTGCATGCTGCAATGCTCCATATTTGCTAACAGTCACCAGAGAAAGAGGCCATGAGAGTGTACTGCTCAGAGTGCAACTGCTGCATTCCAATTTTGAAGAATTATTCCATTTTTGTAGAATTTTCAGCTAAAGGGAGGTCCAAACAGCTTAAATCTTGGTCTCCCTAGTTTCAATTTCCTATTTTAGAATATAGAGAATAAATAATCTGTCCAAACAGCTTAATCTTGGCAGATTCTTAGATAGGCAGAGAATCAAAGGAGCCCAACTGCTTAACCTGGGCCCTTTGAAGAAATAAGGGTAGTTTGTAGATAGGAGGACAGAAAAAGAAAAAGTTGAAAAGTTGAGTCTGCAAGTCTAAGTGCACGAAAACCAAAAAGAAGAAAAAAATGTTAGGTAAGTAGGCTGGGTAGGTAATTTTGAGGTTGCAGAATAGTGATTTGTGATCAACTCCACATTTTCAAGTGTTATATTTATCCAGATCATAGTTAGCAGGTAGTTCCCATCTGAAGGACTTCAAACGAGGCATGACTAACTTCCCCTTCTTCCTCTTCCCTAAATCATTTACTAACTTCCCCTAAAGAGGTCAAGATCTGCTTAATATCTCTTAGTTTCATCATTTTCCATATCATTTGCCTTGATAAAGATCTGCTTTATCCAAGGAGGGTACATATTTTCTCTGCAAAGTTCTATCTCCCCTTTAAAGCCTAAGATCTCTGAAACTTAGCGCTTTCTTGTAATTTTCATATTAACTCCTAACATTATTATGTAAATCCCTATCTATTCCGCTTTCCCCTATCAGAACTATGGTAATAATTCCCCTATGTAAATATCCCCTTCCTCTGGTTGAAACATGACCATAAGTATCTCCTTGGGAATTACTAAGTCACCTGGATCTTAGTAAGAACCCTCATCTCTGCATAAATTTCCCCTCCGAGGTGTTTGGACTCCTTCCAAAACACAAAAACCCCCTTCAAATGCATTCACAAACCCCCGCGCATTTCATTTTTGGAATTTATTAATAATTGATTAATAAATAACCAATGCGCCAAACACATTACACCATTTTTTAAAGTTTGAAACCCACACGCGACCGCAAATATTAAAGTTTATCATACGCGCACCTTAACTAAGCCCCATGCATCTTCTCCTCCCAACCACCGTCGGACCAGCCCTCCGAGATCCGACGGCTCTTATGCATATCGGGCGCCCTCTTGTGAGTGTTCGTTAGCACCGGATGTCCGACGGTTTTACCGACGTACACTGGGACAACTGGCAGCATCCCATTGCATCGGGCCGCACCTGACAAAAACCACCTCCATACCAAAGGCGGTCCGATGTGAGCCAAAAACCACCCTCTCCTTGCATAACATGGGCGCCGCGACACCCTGCCACATTGCCTCCACATCACCCCTTCCTACCTGCGCCTGGCTGACGTCACCTTGCCACCATGTCCCGCCACATCATCACCCTGCCGTACTGCCACGTCACCCTGCTGACATCATCATGCTGATGTCACATCTGTACAGAGGGGTCCCACTGCTAACGTCATGCTGATGTCATCTGCCATACCGCTGACGTCAGCAGCTGAAAAAGGAAACGGGCAAGTGCAAAAATCAAGCTTCGAAGCCCCAGATCGAATTTCTGAGGCAGTTTTCGATGCGCGATTAGCGCTAATTGCGCTAAGCTACGGGAAATAGGCCATATTGGAGAATATTTAGGGAATCTTTTGATTCCTCGGCCAATTTTGCACCGAAAAGGGCAGAAAAGGCCCGATTTTGCAGTTTTGAACGCATTAGAAGACAGAGAGAAACCCGGTTCAGAGGTTAAAGAATATCAGAGAAAATATGCAGCCAAAAACCATGTCAAAGAGTATCAGTGTAGTGGCAAAGTGTATCAGTGGAGATCTTCTCAGAGCTCGAGGTGAATGAAGCATTAAAAGAAAAACCTTGAAAGTCAGGAAGCAGTTAAGGAACCATTCAAAGCTCACCAGCACAATTGACTGCACATTAAAACTCACATCAGACCAGTGGACCAGAACTCAATGCACAGTTATTACAGAACCACTGCACCAAGTCACAGAGGACACCCCATCAACTCACTTTTGATCCAGCTGCCTCTGGCGCAGCCCAAAGAAGACTTACTTGCATTTAATTCCAGCATAAGTTAGGTTTTAGAAAACTTTTTTCTTGCAGACCTGTTTAGGTCAGTTGTAATAAATACTTTTAGATATTTTACCTATATATACCACCCTAAAAAATGTAGTAAGGGTTGGTTGGTTGGTCTTTGTTGGTTTGATATTTTTCTTGGGTAGAGACTCGCACTGTAAATGTGATAATTTCTATAATCAAAGACTGCTGAAATGCATGGATTCTGAAACTGTCTGTTGTGTCTAATTGGCCGAAGAGTGACTGTGGAATTCCTGTGCTTCTACATGGCTCAATAAGTGTTCCTTAACTCCATTTTAGTTTTTCTTCATGTTTGTTTTACCATCTATGTTCCACCATCTGAATTTATAGAAAAGAAGAATAGTTTAGGATTTTCTTGGCAGCACCCTATGCTCAATTTCTATGACTTCTATATGTTTTCATCAGGAATAGTTATGAATATGCATACTTAAATGATCATGTTTACACTATTTCTTTCACATATGAATGATTAGTTAGGAATTCTTAATTGCTCCTAGATAACCATTCATTCACTTCCCTTCTCTGTTAGTTGATGAAAGATTCTTAATTGCCTTTCGTCTCTAACTTTCATCCCATCTTTTCAGAAATTGGTATTGTTTCACGTGTAGCTATCCTGCTCTATAATCCTCTTGTGACCAAGAAAACGCAACAGCAAGCCTCAATCCATGACTCCATGCCCAATGGTTTGAAACTTATCACACTATCCCTTGCCTCTCTGCTTGAAATTATCCTCCTTACATCTATCTTCCACCTAAACACCAACAAAACCCACTGAACCCAATAGCTAGCCTAAAATCATCATCAACAAAGCTAAATCAGTAAGAGAGAGCCCTCTCTGATTACAGGTGGGCTAGAACCTGTAATCCAAAGATTGGTTTGTGGTTACCTCAGTTGTATCCCTTCATGAGCTTAGGGACAACCTGAGTGTTAACATAATGGTGACTCAACTGGGGAATTTCTCAGATAATCTCACAAAACCAGTCCGAAGCTCCACAGAGGAAGAAACTGACCTTTAAAAGGTCTGGTCCACCTATGTTCCTTGAAAAATTCCCAAAAAATAAGTTAGAAGCTGGCTCCCAAGAAGCATTCGCGTCATACAAGATCAAATCCTGATCCAAATCCCCTAGCTATTTTTGAAAACCCCAATATAATCCCCAAAATCCTTAGAAAACAAGAGCAGCAAGAAGATTTTGCTGATACTATTCCTGAGACAATTCAGCCTAGTAGTTTTTCAACCCCTGTTAAAGTTTTGTTCCGTTCAAACCCTTCTGCCCCGTGTTCATCATCCACTTCCCAAACCGCTGTGTCCTCACCTCCATTCACTGCAAATACTACCGCCACTACTCCTATTATCCCAGTCACTCTAGTCGTTCCACTTATCCCTGTTATTCCCCTTATCCCCGTTAATATGGCTAATAGACATGCGCCCTTACAGCTACCTGCTAATCCCGGGGCTATGCCTCAGGATTATCAGACAAAAATAACCTATTTTGATGGCACAAATTCTTGCACAACCCTACAGCATACAAAAAAAATGCAAGATTACTTTGAGAGTTATGAGATTGATGATGACAGTGTAAGGATGAAGATTTTTGTCCAAAGTTTGACCGGTGATGTCAAGACCTGGTTTAGAGCGCTCACACCCAATTCCATATTAAACCCAGAAGCCTTATACCAGACATTTATCAATAGATGGGAGAAAAAGAAAGACCCCTTGCACATATTATCTGAGTATGATACTATCAAAAGAGGACCTCAAGAGACTGTCTTGGACTACTGTGCGAGGTTTAATAATGTCTACAATGCAATACCACAAAATTTAAGACCGCCACCTGATCTTGCTTTGTACAAATTTCCTGATGGTTTTGATGCTGAAATGACATATCAGTTAAGGGAAAGAGGCCCTCAAAGCCTCACAGAGATGCAAGATGTTGCTGTTAGTGTGGAGGCAAACTTGATTGTGAAAAGAAACAGAGCCAGAACCGAGAGAAGAACCACCTTCAAGGAAGAACCCTCAGCCTTAGACCAAAAACTAGATGCTATCATCAACGACATGCATAGGCTAGGAGACAAAGTAGAGAGCGTTGAGAGAAAATCATCATGGGAAGGACAACAATCCAATACCATAAGGAACCCGAACTTCAGGAAAAATCAGACCACAAACGCTGGAAGGGCTAGTCCCAACCATGATATTAGACCTCCTTTCCAAGAAAACTATGCAGAGGAATCCCCATCCAGTGAGCCCACAGATGAGACTCACATGAACTTGATAGATTCAAAAAATGAATAGCAAATCTTTCTCACTGAAGAGGACCAAGACTACCCTGATGTAAAACAATTTCAGACCAAGTCGGGAGAGTCTTTTGATTTTAAACAAGGTTATGATTCTGCTGTGTATGAGGTGCACAAACAATATAAGTTGAGAACAAGGACCATCGATGTCCATGCTGTTGGAAATAATACTGAGAGGGGGGGTGAATCAGTATTATCAAGTCAAATAATTCTTTTCCAAAAACCAAATTGTATACGCTACTTCAGTTAATTCAACACGCGTATATACGCAACTATTCAGAAGTAAAACCGCGTATACAAAGCAAACTTTTTAATTTACTTAAACTTTCAGATGATGATTGTTAATCTGAGATGCAACATCAAATAACAGTAACTAGAGACAGTAAAACAGAGCAGAAAGATGATCACACATAAGAACACCAGATATAAGGTGGAAACCCAATGTGGGTGAAAACCACCTGCTGCAATTCGTCTCTATCTTTCTTTAATTAGAAACTTTTGTTTACAATGTACTGGTGCAGTCCTTTTCCAGTATGCAGGCTGCAACCTGCAGAGAGTTACAACTCTCTCTCATTTTCCAGCTTCTCCTGGAAGGGAGCTACAACCCCCTTTAGCTCTTGTACTAGCCAAGATACTAGTACGTAGGTGCTGACCTACAAAAGACTACAACCTTCTCTTTCTTCCAGGGACCACGTTTCATCAATTTTCAGAATGGATCCATGAACATCAAACAATCGTCAAGAATCAACCAATCTCCTTTTCACAAATTAGATCTGAATCAAGTAGATATTCTTCTTACAGCTGTACCCAAAACACAGTACCAGAAACCATACACTAGAAAACAGAACCCAGAAGACAGCAGCAATAGTCAGAAGCAGCTAGATCACAACTTAGATTATATACGCTATTTCAACAGCCTGAAACTAGCATGCATATGCTTCTGTGTATGGAACAACCTACGTATACGCTCCTTTACTTCATTGAAACTGTGTGTATACGCGTCTTCGCCTTACTGAACCTGCGTACAGATCTTATGAAGGATAATTCACTCTTTCAACTATTCAATCACTAATTAATCCAGATTATCAGATAGATCAAGCAAGCGTCATATCTAGCAGATCAAAATCATACAAAGATACTATCATTCAAGCTTAAAGATTATGACCCATGAATAGAACTTATCCTCCTTTTGCACTAATGTTCCTTCTTCATTTAGATCCAGATATGCACCATTACCAATATACCATCTCTAGCACTTTTTCAGATGTTCAATAATAATTCAGATGATCATTTGCCACATGATCTCCTTCCTCTTTTATAGTCTTAGGCCTTCCTCAATACCATGGTCCAAAACCATAACATTTCAATACCATAAACCCAAAACTAGGGATCAACACATCTGCTGAGACACCTTGGTCCAAAATATAGGTTCAAATTCCAAGGACTAACTACCATGGACCAAAAATATGATCCCCAACATATACTCGCTTTTGTAATGTATAACCCGCGTGTATACGCGCCTTTGTCTAGATGAACCTGCGTATATGTCTTTTTCTTCTTTCTGAGTGCCTGAACTGAGATCTGTTACCAAAGAGAGTTGCCATCAAGGACAACACCTATGCCATAGCTCCAAACCTGTGCCATAATGCCAACAATCTCCCCCTTTGGACTTGATGGCAACACCAAGATCCTCAAGATCATTCTCCCCCTTTGTCATCAAGGGCAAAGGTTTGTGCTCCGCCTGAGTACATGCTGAAATCTCTGTCCTGCTATGCTGACCATGCTCCCCCTGACAGTAGGCAAGATCTGGAAAAAGATGTTTTTTTAAGAAGAACCAAGACTTATGCAACAATACAAGACCTTCCTATCACCAAAAGACTTAATTCATACATCCATCACACAACCAAGGTGGGATCATCTATCCAACCAAGTGGGAAGACATCAGAAATTTACATATGATGACCAAAGACATTGCATATTCATCCCAGGCATAGTGGGGAAAACAATATAGGCCGTTACATGACCTTGACACCATATAGGAAAGAGATACATGACATAGAGACGAACATGACTTATGAAAGTCATCAACAACTGATAGTAGCAGCAACTGACAATCATCATTCAGATCAACAACCAAGATTTCCTTCTGTTCTCCCTCCGTCTTTGTTCCACCTGAAATCAACATCAGCTATGAACCAGAACCAAAAGCTTCTAAGATAATGCCAACAATGCATTATTCGAAGATTATCTGCTCCCCCTAAAGCTGTGCTGGATGGTCTCTGTTAGACCCACATCAGAATATCTTCAACCAGAGCCTGCTCCTTCTGGTATCCATCAAGCCTACATATACGCGACTTTCTTTGCACAAACTAGCGTATGTACGCGGATACTCCTTATCCAACACGCGTACACCCATTTTTCTCTGAAATTGACAAGATTTAACAGCAAGATGATACATCAACAACTCCCAGCTTCTGTCTAAGATATTCAAAAGTTTCCCTGGGTAGTGGTTTTGGTGAAAATATCAGCAACTTGTTCCTTAGATGGAACATACTCCCAATTGACCTTTTGTTCCACACTTGTTCCTGAAGAAAGTGATACTTGATCGGTATGTGCTTAGTCTTTGAATGCATGACAGGATTTTTTGAAATGCTGATTGCACTTGTATTATCACATAAGATGGGGATAGGTGGTGTACAAGTGATTTGAAAATCTTGTAGGGTCTGCATCATCCAAAGGAGTTGAGTGTAGCAAGATGCAGCTACCACATATTCCGCTTCAGCTGTAGATAAGGCAATCAAACTCGGTTTCTTGCTGAACCAGGATACTAATCTGGAACCCATAAAGAATGCTCCACAACTTGTGCTCTTCCTGTCATCCACACTTCTGGCCCAATTTGCATTTGTATAAGCATGAAGTGTGAGATTTGTATCTCTAGGATGCCATAAGCCATAGTCTTGAGTCCCTTGAAGATATTTGAAAATTCTCTTCACTGCTTGAAGATGAGTTTCCTTTGGATTTGCCTGAAATCTCCCAACTATTCCCACTGCATGCATGATGTCTGGTCAGGTACCTGTCAAATAAAGTAAATTTCCAATCATAGACCTGTAGGTTGGTTGATGCACAACTGCTGATTCATCATTTGCACTGAAACTGCATCCTGTAACCATGGGGGTACATACTGGTTTTGCATCTTCCATGCCATATTTCTTCAAAATCTGCTTGAGATACTTGGTTTGAGACAAGAAGATCCCGCCTTCATTTTGTTGGATTTGCAATCCAAGAAAGTATGTCAATTCTCCAAGCATAGACATTTCAAATTCTTTCTGCATCGCCAAGGAAAAACTTTGACTCATAGCTTCTTCATTGCTGCCAAAGATAATGTCATCTACATACACAACAAGTATTAGCAATTTGTCATTTTCAATTTTTAAATAAATATTGCTATCTGCTGATCCTTTTGAAAAACCTTGTTGATGAAGATATTTGTCCAATCAGTAGTACCTAGCCCTTGGAGCTTGTTTAAGATCATAGAGAGCCTTTTTCAGTCTGCATACAAGATTTAGATCATTCCCAAGGATGAAACCATCTGGTTGCTCAATGTACACTTCTTCTTCTAAGTCCCCATTCAGAAAGGCAGATTTCACATCTATTTGAAAAACTTTGAAATTCTGAAAGCTTGAGAGAGCAAGGAACATTCGGATGGCCTCAAGTCTAGCAACCGGAGCAAAAGTTTCTTCAAAATCTATCCCTCTTGTTGAGCATACCCTTTACAAACAAGTCTAGCTTTGTTTCTAATAATTTCCCCATTCTCATTCAACTTGTTCTTGAAGATCCATTTTGTCCCTATGACATTCTTATCTTTTGGTCTAGGAACCAACTCCCAAGTGTTGTTCTTTTCAATCTGCTCAAGTTCTTTATCCATTGCCTTGACCCAACATTCATCTTTGCATGCCTCTTTTACATTTTGTGGCTCAGTGGAGGAAAGCAATGCCAAGTAGCTTGAGGCTTCTGCAATTGTTCTTCTAGTTTGTACACCTTCTTCCTTCTGCCCCAAAATCTGAGATTCAGGATGATTCTTTTGAACATACCTAGATGGAGTCTTCTTATGGGTTTCTTCTTCATAGGTTTCTTCTACACCATCAGTCTGATTTTGAGGGTAGTCTTCATCCTCTTCGATATCTTCATGATTTACTTGTCTAGGGATGTATCCTTTTTCATCAACCACTACATCAATGCTGTCAACAATTCTTCCGAGTCTTTTGTTATAACACTTATATGGTTTTCTGTAGGGGGAATATCCAAGGAGAATGCCTTCATCTGCTCTAGGTTCAAGTTTGTCAAGATGTTCATCAGTATTCTTGATATAGCATTTGCTCCCAATTTTTTTTAAATGTTTTACCGATGGAGTCTCACCATACCATAGCTCATGTGGAGTTTGAGTGCTGTTTACTCGGACATTTTTTTTGTTGAGAATAACAACCGCAGCATATGCAGCTTCACCCCAGAAGGTTGCGGGAGTTCCAGACTCATCAAGCATAGCACGAGCCATTTGTTGGATTGTTCTGTTCATCATTTCCGCCACTCCATTTTGCTGAGGAGTCCTAGCTGTAGAGAATTCCCTTCTTATTCCATGCTCTTCACAGAAATCGAAAAATCCATTTGATGTAAACTCCCCACCTCTGTCGGACTTGAGGCACTTAATTTTGTAATCTGATTCATTTTCAACCAAGGCTTTAAAGGATTGGAATTTTTCGAATGATTCGTCCTTGTGCTTCATAAGTCCTAACCAAACCATCTTGGAGAAGTCATCGATGAATAATATAAGGTATTATTCTCCTCGAGGTGACCTTTTCCTGAATGGACCACATACATCTGTATGAACTAGCTCAAGAGGCCTGCTGGCTGATCCTTCCTTATCAGGAAAGTTAGTTCTGGTTTGCTTCCCAAACTGACATGATTTGCATATGGTGTTGTCTGGAATTTTGATGTCTGGAAGACCATGAACTGCTGATACTTGCATGCTTTCCTTATTTGTGAAAAGCTTAGATGCCCCAACCTCCGATGCCATAACCAGTGTTCATCATTCTTTCTCAAATAACATTGTTGTTCTCCTTCTTCAAATATGTATAGATTATTTGGAGCTCTTTTGCCTTTGATAACTGTTTCTCCTGTATCAAGATCACGAACACTACACCCATCTGATCGAAATATCACCTCGGTTCCATTATCGCACATCTGACTGACACTCAATAGATTATGCTTCAAGCCGTCAACATATAAAACATTTCCAGCTTTGACATCCTCTTTCAGCTGAGCAATGCCTTTTCCTTTTATGGCTGTTGGGGTATCATTTCCAAAAGAAACTTTCTTTCCCTTTTCTAAAGCAATATATGATTCAAGTTTTTCTTTATCACCTGTCATATGCTTCGAACATTCGCTGTCGATGTACCATTGATTTTCCTGTCCTTCTGCATATAAAGCTATCCCACATCTTTCTGGTTGCGGTTCCTTCATTCTCCATGTTTTGGCACTTGAGGTTTGTTCCTTCTAAGTTGTCTTCCAAAACTTGCTCCTGCATTCAGAATATTCATGACAAAATTATTACAAATAGAACATTCAATTTCAATTTCAAGGGTGGAGAAGTTGTTATATGTCCTCTTCGTGATTGCAGGCATACTTCTTTGTTTTTGAGCTTCTCTAGTCATGATTGTCTTATAGGCAACACATTGAGCTACCTTGTGACCAAAATTATGGCAAGAAAAACATTGGCCATTGAAGAAATTTCTTCGACTATCATCCACTCGATTGTAATTTCTACCACCATCTATTCTTGAAGAAAATTGGGAAGATTTTACCTGTGGTTGGTTGTAGCTTCTGTTTGTCCTTAAGGAAGACTGTCCCTGAATTACTTGATGATTTCTATTAGGCCTTTGCTCACTCCTTCTTGCTGCATCAAGATAACTTTTAGAGGTGGAAGCTTGAGATGCTTCACCATTATACCCTAGACCTGTCTTGATTAGAGGGGATCGCTGCACACTGATAATCTCATCCAGAGTTTCAGATCCTTTAACAAATTTAAGATTAAGGGCCTTTGTTTTCTCAATTTCTTTTCTAAGGCCAAAAATTTCACATTCTAACTTCTCAAGAGATTTTTCCTTTTCATCAAGTTGAAATTGTAGAGTATCAATGATCATATTATTTTCTTCTAAACATGTTTTGAGTCTAGAAATCTCTTCATAAAATCCATCAACATCTATAGCATCCATGTAATCATCATCTTCAAAGGCCATTAAAAGTTTATAGTGATTACCTCATTCATCTTCATTGCTATTTGATAGTCCATCACTATCTTCATGAGTGTAATAGCTTTTCTTATTTGCATTATGTTTCTTGTACCTTCTAACAGGTTCCTTCCCCTTGTCAATCTTATCCTTGTGAGGACATTTGGCAGCATAGTGACCTACTCTTCCACAAGCAAAGCATTTGAATGGCAACTTACCTCGGAATCGTCCAGTGCCCCGTTGAAGATTTTTGACATAATTTGATTCTTCTTCTTCTTCTTATATGTGTCCAGACTCATAGTAGCCTCCTTTACCAGATGCTTTGAGGGAAGCTTCTCTCCTATATGATGGTCCTCCTTTCCTCATCTCATAAGCAGTTAGAATTCCATGCAGCTGTGAGATTTTAAGATTTTGAAGATTCTCCTTTTCTTCTATTACAGAGACTTTAGATTCAAATCTAGGAGACAAAGATCTTAGAAATTTTTCAACTACAACAACTTCCTTTACTTCTTCACCCAAATTTTTCATACAATTAACAATCTCATCTACACGAAGAAAATAGTTAGCCACACTTTCATCATTGTACATTCTGAGATTTTCATACTGAATTCTGAGGGTTTGATGTTTTTCTCGTTTTACCTGATCATCTCCTTCATAACTTAGAACAATCTTGTCCCATATTTCCTTTGTGGATTTATACTGCATAACTTTGACAAATTCTGATTGCGATAGACATCCCCATAGAGTATTGACCGCCTTTGCATTTGCTTCATATTTCTTCTTCTCAGCCGGATCTGTGGGAGTTGGTGATGGAAAAGTATACCCAGTATCTATGATATCCCAGACTTCTGTACCCAGAGATTGAAGATAGGCAATAACTCTTACCTTCCAATATATGAAGTTTGTTCCATCAAAAACCGGTGGCCTGATTGATGCTTCCCTCTCGTAGTTGCTCATGATGAAAGATCTTCCTTCAAGCGATCAAGCTTCTTCAGAAGGACCTGCTCTGATACCAATTGTTGGAAATAATACTGAGAAGGGGGGTGAATCTGTATTATCAAATTCTTTTCAATATACCTTCAAGATTTACACTTTAATTTATTCTTCAGATATTGATCATTAATTTGTATGTCAGTGCCATATAATAATGAACAAGAACAACAAAAATAGATAGACACACCAAAGAACACCAGATATAAGGTGGAAACCCAATGTGGGTGAAAACCACCTGCTGCAATATGTCTCTATCTTCTTTCAATTAGAAACTTCTTATACAAGGATTTTTTACTGGTGCAGTCCTTTACCAGTACGCAAGCTGCAACCTGCAGAGAGCTACAACTCTCTCTCATTTTCCAGTCTCTCCTGGAAGGGAGCTACAACCCCCTTAGCTTTTTTTACTTCTTTAAGGACTACGTTTCATTAATTTTTAGACTGGATCCAAGAAGAGCAAATAATCATCAAGTACATGTAAATCACCCAATCTCCTTATACAATCAACCAATGAATCACCCAACTCTTCAGAATGATGTAAACAGAAAAGTAATACCAGAAATCTAAACCCAGAACTCTGCAGCAATAGATAAAAGACAGCCAACAAATGTTTCAAGATAAGTCTGCAACTTCACCAAGAGGGGCCTGCAAATATCCGCACTGGTCGGTCTTCTGCTTTGCGTATCTCCGCACCACTCGTTCTTCTGTCCTACGTACTTCTGCTTAGATCCGCACCTGCACTGTCTGCCTAACAGCGTACCTCCGTACTGTGCCTTCTTCTGCACTGCATACCTCGCACTGCGCCTTCTGCTTCACTACGTACCCCCGCACTGTGCTTTCTCCTGTGATGCATACCTCGCACGCTGCGCTGCGTACCCCCACACTATGCTTACTCCTGCACTGCGTACCCCCGCACTCACGCGCGTGGATCACCTGCAAACTTCTGATTAGGGCCAAATTAACAGTCCTTCAATGTGCCACAGTCAGTCAGATCCACAGATCTGTTCATGCGCCTGAGAGATCACGACTTATCAATAGATTCGCCTTAAGTTTTCTCCTTGATTTAGATCTAGCTTTTAAAACCAATCACCCAAAATTTCAGATCTTAAGATATTCAAATTTCACAAGTGCATAGCCAAGTGATCTCCTTTCCTTTTTATAGGAAAGCCTTTACTCAAACCATGGTCCAAAACCATAGGTAATCAATACTAGGAGCCCAATACCTTGGATCAATACTTTTAGATGCAAAACCATAGGATCAAATATGTTGAGATAAATACCATGGACCGTTCATAAAGATTCCCATGTGCACGTGCTTTTCTGCATTGGAGTGAGTGAAACTGGGGCCTGCATCTTCTGAACGGAGCACCTGCGTGTATGTCCGCACTTCTTGGTTGGCGTACCTGTGGGTTTGCAGCTTCTCTTAGGATCACCTGTGGGTATCTCATTTTCCATGATATTGAGTGCCTGAACTGAGATCTACCACTTGAGTGAGTTGCCATCAAGTACAACACCTACACCATAGAGCCAAACCAGAATCATAATGCCAACACTTCCAAAGTCCACAAAAATGCAATTTTATTCAATAATGTTGTTAGAGGTGTTTCTATTTTCCCATAATTCTTACCAAACTTGCAATAATACCCTATCAACCCAAGAAATCCTCGAGGATTCTTTATGGTTGTAAGAATTTCCCATTCCTTCATGGCTTTAATTTTGTTATGATCTACATTAACACCCTCATGAAATACAATATGACCCAAATATTCCACCTCTTGTACCCCAAAGAAACATTTAGAGTTTTTTTCATACAATTGTGTCTCCTCCAAAAGTTTGAACACCCTATCAATATGTTGAACATGATCCTTCCAAGACTTGTTGTAGGTTAGTATATCATAAAAAATTACTAACACAAACTTTCTAAGGGTTTGAAAATGGAATTCATTAAACCTTGAAATGTGGAAGGCACATTAGTAAGGGAAAAATGCATGACCAAAAATTCATAATGACCTTCATGAGTTCTGCATGTTGTTTTCAGAATATCTTCTGAGTCTTCATTCTAATTTGATGATATCATGAATGAATATCTATCTTGGTGAAGTAAATTTCTCCATGTAATTTGTATAGGCCCATGGTTGATTTTCTATGTAAATAAATAAAAATAATAACCAAGGTCATGGGACACGTATTCCAAGCTGAATGTTGGGAAAAAACAAAGTGATGGGGATCACTGGTGATTAATAAATGGATATGGAAATTGGTAAAGGCATTGGAAAAGACAAAGTGGCATTAATTGACATTTTATTTATGAAAAATAATGGAGAATAAGAGAAAAGGGAGATGAAAGGTCACATAATTGCATGTGAGTAAAATTGAAGGAAAAATAGAGGAAATGAAGAAAATAGAGGCCTCGATGATAAAAAGGCTTATGAGGATCAGTTCATGTCTTTTGGCTAGTTATTTTTTGAGAATTTTATGGTGGAGCTTTCTCTCTATTCTCTCTCTTTCATACACTTACACAGTTAGAGAAATGTTGGAGCATTGCTGGAGCTTGCTTGGAGAACTCTAGATTTCATTGGATTTGGAGATATAAGGCAAAGAAAAGTGGGAAAGCACAAGGGAATAGGTGGATCAACAACTACAACTAAATTGATTTGCAGGAAACAACTTGCATGTGTGATTTTCTTTGTTGACCATGGATGCATGGTATATGCATGTTATTATTTGGTTATGATCTGTCATTGGCATGGAGGATTTCCTGGATTGGCAGTGGTTTTTCCTAGCCTTTCCATTTCCTGGATAACCATGGTGTTTTGGGTTTTTCCATTAATTTGTTTTTTTATTCGGACTTGTAATTCCTTATGGTGGCGGGTTAGAACAAACACTCTAGAATCCATGGAATAGCTTGGGTTGAGTTACTAGTCCTAAAGTCTAGGTTAGAAAAATACTCTAGAGCCCTTAGTGGGTAGAGACATTAGTCTTGGAGATGGGTTGGAGAAATGCACTCGAGCCCTAGAAGGTTGTGGGTTGAGTTACTAGTTCTTGGAGCCCTGGAAAACTTGGGTAGAGATGGATCTAGTTGATGGTAGTGATGTCAAACTGTGAGGTGGAATAACTGGTTGAGGGTTAAGGTGGTTTGGCCTATGGAAGCCTTGGTTTGGTCTTGTTTGTTTTATTCCATGAGATACCACATTCATGCTTAGAATATGGCACGGGGGTGATTTTTTGAAAAAGATATTTGGTTCTACCCAAGTTATGGTTGGGTGGTACGCATAAATCCTGGACTTGATTGGTATTTTACTATGTTAATAAGAGATATTTTTATATTGTGATTTAGTTATAGTTATTGGGAATGTGTGGCTAATATTATGGCTAAGTTTCCATGGTTTATATGTTAATTATTTTATAGTTATACGCTATTCATATGATGTGTATATTCTATGGATTTTGTCATGAACTATTTAACTATTGATAAGTGATGAATGTATGGACTAATTAGTGGTGTTGTAACTATGTGGAGAGGGCTTAGGGCATTATCGGTGATTATCAGATGAATCTCAGACTTTTATGATTAGATATGGAATTATGACCCACAATATACTTGTTTGCAATATGTTTGATGAAATTCCTATCATGTTCTAGGCAATCTAGGTCAAGTTGTATCTTTAAAATTGTATGTATAGCATTGATTTCATTCCATTATTGATTTTTAGAAGTTACATGAAGTTATGGGAAATGGTATGGATGTTGACCTGGAATATAGGCTCAGATCTCAGGACATAACACTCTTAATTAAGAAATTTGGGTTGCAACCACATTGATGTAGGCTTGTGCATGCGGTTGGAGGATTCCAACCACATGGAGGGATTGTTGTGGGATCAGTTGGCGACCCAGGTTAGAGAAAAAGGTGTCCATCTCAGGTTTGGGAAGCTGGGGTGGTTACTCAGCCTTTAAGTGACCTGTAGCCCCTATAGAATGTTATGAGATGCTAGTTTGTCTTCCGTGGTTGATCCCATTTTCTTAATGGAACCTAGGATGTTGGATCATGTCATAGTAGCTCCTCCTCTCATGTTTACCCTGTTAGGCTGGTGAAACTGGGTAAATGTGGGGGGGTGGTTAACGAATGGTATAAGAGTTGTTCTTGTTCTCTTTGGGTGATATCTGATACCAAAAATGGTATCAAAGCTCATAGGTTCAACATTTGGACTAGATGGGTGGAATGTGTTTTTCGTGCATGCGTATCAATTGTATATGTGTTCTTTACACATGCATTTTGATTGTGATTGTTGTAGGTAGCATTGTCATGTAGATGTTGATGATGTCGATGTTGAGATGACGGTTATGATGATGATGATGATGATGATTGATATATATATATTTATATATATATTATATATATATTTGTGGAAATTTGGTTTGATTTTGCAGATGAGATAACCTCCCTTGAACTTCACTAAGGTATGTTGATTATTTTTACCTTTGGTTTATCTAACATGACATGTTTGCAGAAGGTAGAGTATCAAAGATGATAAGAAAACTAGTCATGTGATTATCCCTATAGATCGTATGATCAACGTGGTGATTACTACTCCCTTGACATAGAAGATACATTGATAAGTTTGAAAGAGAGATCGAGAGTTATAACAAAACTAATGATAGGATCATTCAGTCACAGGAAATACTTTCTAGGGCATAGGAGAAGCGATTAGAGGTTAATCTAGTCATCCTTCAGAATCTATTAGATTTTCAGAGATAAGGACTGCTTAGGGTCATTTATGGATATAAGCAAAGGACCAATGGGGCATATGGCAACAGGTCACAATCAAGATACATGTTAGACATGGATGATATAGTTAGAGATTGCAGTTCTTGGACACACCTGAAAGGATGCGTAATGACCGTTGGTTCTATTCTAGTTCTGGTTTCAAGAGACAACATCGTCATCAATGTCATCATCTGTATAGGAGGAGTAAGAAGTAGTACTAACCAAAGGAGTTCAAGAAAGAAAAGCCTCCTACATTTGATGGAGAAATGAAGAAGTCAGGGGATGAAAAATCTTGGTTGCTTAGGATGAATAAGCTTTTCAGATTACATAATTACTCAGAGAACATGAAATCCAAGATAGTTACTTTCAGTCTTAAAGGAAAAGCAGAAATTTGGTAAGAAGATGTGAAGAATGCTAAAAGTATTCGGGAGAAGGAGTTGACTTGGAGTGAGTTTGAGAGACTTTTCAGGAAGAAGTATCTATTTGAGAGATATTGTGATGACATTCCAAAGGAATTTTATTATTTGAAGATGGGATCTATGACCGATGAGGAGTACATTAGAAGATTCTTGGATTTGTTGAGATATGTGCCTTATATTAAGCAGGAGAATGTGAAAATTCAAGTGAGTTGTTGGTATCATTCAAAGAAAAGTTTGAGTTTGATGAGCCTAGATCACTAGAGGAAGTCATCAAAAAACTAAAGCACTATTATGAGAAATTGAAGTGCAATACTGATTCTAAGAAAGATTGGAAATGTAATGAGAAGAATAAAGGCGAGTGGGTTAAGAGGAGAGGAAAACCACAAGATAAAGATGACAAGGAGAATGAAACACCACACAAGAAGTTCAATGTAGTTGGCAGAGGATAGGGATTTTAGTTTGAGGAGAAGAACAAGGGTGAGGGCAGGAATCCTTTACTGTGTTGGAGTTGTGGCAAGGATCATCACAGAAGAGATTTTATATAACATGAGGGTGGCAGGCCATAGATATACAGTGCTCAGGTGGCATAAAAATTTGGGGATGTTGGAAAAAGTATTCCTCTTATTTATGTAGCGTTGGATAATAGGTAGGATGATCATTAGGTTTCTATTATTGAGATGGAAGGTAAGATTTGTGATCAAGTTGATTCTATTTTGATTGAAACTAGATCTAGCTATAGTTATATCACTCTTGACTTGGTAGATAAGTGTGTTTTGAATAAACAAGTACATACAAAGTCTTGTTTAGTAAAGTTGAGTAAAAGTACCAAGAAAAGAGTCCATAATTAGGCAAGATCTTGCGCATTTGAGTAGAATGGCATGTCTACACCAATGCATCTAGCTGTGCTTCATTGGGATAATACAATATGTTGTTCGGTATGGATTGGTTGTACATTCACAAGATTAAGGTAGATTTCTATCATAAGGATATTGTGTGCTTGGTTGATAATGTATAGTAGAGAATCTTGCAGGGTAATAAGAAGGCGACATCAGTTAGAATGGTTATAACTATGTAGGCCAAGCACAGTAGTAGGAAACCATGTGTATTTTTTGCAGTTCATATTTCCATTGATAAAGGTAAGATATTGAGTATACTGAAGTTTTGAAGATCTAGTTTTTTAGTAGTTTCACGATGTATTTCTAACAGAGATCTCAGAGTTACTACCTCATAGGGAAGTGGAATTTTCTATTGAGTTGATGTAGAGAGCAGCACCAGCATCAAAGGAACCGTATGGGATAAGCACTCTAGAGTTGGTGGAATTGAAGTTAAAGTTGAAGGAAATTCTTGACAAAGGATACATTGCGCTAATTGTGTCACCTTTGGGTGCACCAATGTTGTTTGTGAAGAAGAAGGATGGTACTCTAAGGTTGTGTATTGATTATAGGTATCTAAACAAGGTGATGGTTAAGAACAAGTACCATTTGCCACATATTTATGACTTGATTGATCATTTTAACGGAGAAACAATGTTCTTAAAGAATGATTTGAGATTAGGATACCATTAGGTACACATCAAATAAGAGGAAATTACAAAGACTACTTTCTGGACCAAGTATGGGAATTATGAGTTTGGTGTGTTTCCTTTTGGTTTGATTAATGCCCTAGTTACTTTAATGTATTTTATGAATAGTGTGTTGCATCCTTATCTGGAAAATTTTATGATTGTATTCATTAATGACATATTGATATATTCTAAGAATGAGGAAGAGAATGTAAAACACTTGGTAGTAGTATTGATATTTCTAAGAGAGCATCAGTTGTATTCCAACCTTAGTAAAAGCATATTCTTTCATACAAAGGTTAATTATTTGGGGAATGTGGTTTCAAAGGATGGAATTACAGTGGATCTAGAAAAGATCAAATCTATAATGGAATGGGAAGCTCCTAGGAATGTGGATGGGGTCAAATCATTCATGGGACTAGAAGGCTACTACAAGCGGTTCATTAGGAACTTCTCACTGATTTCCCATCTTATTACATCTTTGCAGAAAAAAGGAAATAAATTTCAATAGATACATGAATGTGCAACTAGTTTTGAATAGTTGAAACAATTGCTTACAAATGCTCTAGTTCTAAAGATTACATATCTAGACAAAGATTTTGTGGCATGTACCTATGTTTGCAAGAGAGTACTTGGTGGAGTTTTAATGTAGGAAGGATAGGTAGTGTGTTGTGAGTCAAGGAAACTAAATGAGCATGAGAATAATTATATGAAACATGATCTTAATTTGGACACGATCATTCATGCATTGAAGATGTGGAGACACTATCTTCTTGGAAGGAGATTCATTCAAATGAGTGATCACAATGGGTTGAGGTACTTGTTTGACCAACTAAATCTAAATGTCGGGCAAGTTAAGTGGTTGGCTACGATCAATGAGTTTGAATTCGAAATCAAGTACATTAAGGGAAAAGAGAACATGATTCTAGATGCTCTTAGCAGAAGATTGCAGGGTAAATCACATTGCATCTATGAGTTCATATAGGAGAGATTTACAAGACCAAATCTTATAGGAAGGAAAACAGGATCACATGTACCAACAACTTAAACATAGGTTACAACAAAAGGGTACGGGTAAATAGGATATGGATTATCATCTCAAGGAAGATGGTTTGGTCATATATAGGGATATTATCTATGTGTCAGACAATAACGACCTCAAGAATATAATCTTGAGAGAATTTCATGTTAAGCCATATTCAAGTCACCCGGGATATTAGAAGACATTTATAGTAGTTAATAATTTTTACCATTGGTCAAATTTGAAGAAATAGGTGGAAGAGTTTGTTGCGAGATGTTTGGATTGTCAATAGGTAAAATAAGAGTGTAAGCATCGAGGTGCTTTACTGTAGTCAATTCCGATTCCAGAGTAAAAATGGGAGGTCATTTCCATGGACTTCATTACATGTTTTCCAAGGGAATATAGGCAACATGATTCTATTATGGTTGTGGTTGACAGGCTGACAAAGGAATCACACTTCATTCTAGTGAAGTCTACGAATTTAACTAGTGAGGTAGCATGGGTCTTCATGAGGGAGATACTGAGGTTACATGGTATTCCTAGAAATATTGTGTCAGATAGAGATGCAAAGTTCACTTAGAGGTTTTGGAAAGAGTTATTTGTAGGTTTGGGGGGAGAGTTGTCCTTGAATATAACTTATGATATGTTGATAGATGGATAGATAGAGAGGGTCAACAAGATCCTTGAGGACATGCTGAGAATGTATGTTATGCATTAGTAATGAAAGTGGGAATATTATCTTCCACTAGTGGAGTTTGCACACAATAATGGGTATCAATAATATTTTAAGATGAATCTATTTGAGGCACTTTATAGGCGAAGTTGTAATACTCGTATTAGTTCAAGTAATCTAGTGAAAAGGGTATTTATTAGACCAGATATGTTGACAGAGGTGGAATAGGAAATGAAGGTAATCAAGCAGAATTTAAAGGTAGCACATGACAGGAAGAAGAGTTATGTAGATCAGAACAGGGTATTTAAGGAGTTTCAAGTTGGGGAACATATGTACTTGCACATCAAGCCCAAGAAGAGATCATTGAGGATTGAGTCATGTGCCAAGCTGACACCTCAGTATTGTGGGCCTTTTGAGATGCTTGATAGGATTGGAACAGTAGCCTACTAACTTGCACTACCTCCGATAGTGAAAGTCCATGATGTTTTCCATGTGCCATTGCCTAAGAAGTATGTGAAAGATGTTGATCATGTGATTGACTAGTTTGTATTGTAGGTGGAGCCAGAAGGAGAATTCCAGCCGGAACCTCGATGCATTTTGTAGTGAAATATGCTCATGCTCTGGAATCGAGAAATCAAGCAAATTAAGGTGTACTGGAAGCACTTTGAGCCCAGTGAAGCTACATGGGAGATGGATAATCAGATGCGGGCTATTTATCCTTCTCTATTCGCTAGTTGAGTAGATATGCTTTGATATATGTTTTGATCTTATGTTTTGGTTATGTCTATATATGTATACGTATGTCTTAAATACCATTTTGAGTTATTTTATAAAGCTCCAATAAGAAATATGGTGCTCATAATATGTTGGTTGTGTTTTTAACAAATGGAAATGTGTAAATGCTGCATTGGGCTATGTTATAAATCTCCATAGGAAGCATGTGTTTGCTGGTTTATAAGTGTCATTGACACTAAGGAAAGTGTCCCCCCAAGGGGGAGGAGTTTGTAACAACCCCTAGTTGATTTTATATGTAAATAAATAAAATTAATAACCAAGATCATGAGACACATATTCTAATCTGAATGTTGGGAAAAAACATAGTGCTGGGGATCACTGATAATTAATAAATTGCTATGGAAATTGGAAAAGATATTGGAAAAGGTAAAGTGGCATTAATTGGCATTTTATTTATGAAAATAACAGAAAATAGGAGAAAAGGGAGATGAAAGGTCACATAATTGCATGTGAGGAAAATTGAAGGAAAAATAGAGGAAAATGAAGAAAATAGAGACCTCAATGATAAAAAGGCTTTTGAGGATCAGTTCACAACTTTTGGCTGGTTAGATTTTGAGAGTTCTATGGTGGACCTCTCTCTCTATTCTCTCTCTCTCATAATTTTGCACATTTAGAGAAATCTTGCAGCATTGTTGGAGCATGCTTGAATGACTCTAGTTTTTATTGGATTTGGAGAAAGAAGGAAAAGAAAAGCAGGAAAGTGCAAGGGAACATGTGGATCAATGACTACAACTAGATTGATTTGTAGGTAACATGTTGCATGTGTGAATTTTCTTATTGGTTATGGATGCATGGTATATTATGCCTATTATTATCTGGTTATGACCTGTCTTTGGGATGGAGGATTTCTTGGATTGGCAATGGTTTTACCTAGCCTTTCCATTTCCTAGATAGCCATGATGTTGTCGGTTTTTCCATTGATTTTTTTTCAATTCGTGCTTGTAATTACTTATGCATGTGGGTTGGAACAAACACTCTGGAAGCCCCAGAAAAACTTGGGTTGAGTTACCAGTCCTAGATCCTAGGTCGGAAAAATGCTCTGGTGCCCTTGGTGGGTTGAGATACTAGTCCTGGAGTCAAGTTGGACAAATTATCTAGAGCCTTGGAAGGTTGTGGGTTGAGTTACTAGTTCCTAGAATCATGGAAAACTTGGGTAGAGACTGATTTGGTTGGTGTTAGTGATGTCTGACCTTGAGGTGGAATCACTAGTTGAGGGTTGAGGTTATTTAACTTCTGGAAGCTCTGGTTTGGTTTTGTTTGATTTATTCCATGAGATCCCACATTCATCCTTGGAATATGGCATAAGGTGATTGGATGAAAGAGAGATATGGATCAGCCCAATCTATGGTCGAGTGGTACATGGAATTCCTGAACTTGATTGGTATTTTCCTGTGTTAATAAGAGCTATTCTTCTATTGTGGTTTAGGTATAATTATTGGCAATGTGTTGATGATATTATGACCGAGTTTCCATTGTTTATATGTTGGTTTGGTTATATTTGTTTCATATGATGTGTGTCTTCTATGGATCTTGTCATGAACTATTTAGCTATTGATGAGTGATGAATGTATGGACTAATCAATAGTGTTGCAACTATGTGGAGAGGGAATTAGGCCTTCTCGATGATTCTCAAATGAATCTTAGACTTTTGTGATCATATATGCCTTCATGAATTGTAGCCTACTTGTTTGCAATATGTTTGACGAAACATCGATCATGTTCTAGGAAATCTAGGTCAAGTTTTTCCTTCATAATTATATGTCTAACATTCTTTTCATGCCATTATTGATTCTAAGAAGTTATAGGAAGTTGTGGGCAGTGATCTGGAGGTTGAACTAAAATATAGGCTTAGATCTCGAGACAACATTCTCAAAATTTATAAATTTGGGTTGCATCCACATGGATACAGGCTTATGCATGCAGTTGGAGGCTTCAACCCACATGGAGAGCTTTTTATGGGAGAGGTTAGGGACCAAGGTCAAAGAAAAGGGTGTCCAACCTAGGCTTCGCCACCTAAGGTGGTTACTTAGTCTCTAAGTGACCTATAGCCCCTGTAGGATGTTATGACATGTTAGTTTTTATTTCGTGGTCAACCCCACTTCCTTAATGTATCCTAGGAGGCCAGGTCATCTCATAATATCTCCTCCTCTAATGTTTACCCTGAAAGGAAGATGAAAATGGGTAAATGTGGGAGGGGTCTTTACATAATTCATCCAACAAAATATGAATGACAAGAATGGGGAATTTATCTTTAATAGTGAGCTTGTTGAGCTCCCTATAATCTAGAAACATACACCACGATCCATCCATCTTGTGTACCAATACTACTGGAGAAGAGAAAGATCATTGACTAGGTTGAATTATATCTGCCTCTAGCATTTCCACAACCATACGTTCAATTTGACTCTTCCGTGCATAGGGATATCTATGAGGTCTGATGTTTAGAGTAACACTTCCTTTAATCAAGTGAATATCATGATCATGATCACAAATAGGTGGGATGCCTTTCAGAGTCTCGAATAATTTAGAATTATTGTCCAAGATTCTTTGGAGATTCAAAGAAACCAATGATTTTGATGTTTGAACATCTAGTGAGAATAATTGTGCAATTATGCCACGTTATTTCTTCAAAATATTTCTCATGCCATTATAGCTTATTATCTTCCATGGCTTCCCTGCAATGCCAATTAATTAAATTTCCCTTCCTTCCCATGCAAATTTCAAGAAAATTTCTTTAAAATTAAAAGTTGTCATCCAAAAATATTATAACCATTGGACTCCTAATACAACATCAACACCACCAATTGGAATGGAAAGCATTGGAATATTCAATACATATTCCCCCATGGTTAGATTGATATTATGAAAATTCCATGAGAAATTTATAGTTACTCCATTTTCATCCATCACTTGACACTTTGGTGCTGGATATAAAAAGAAATCCAATTCCTTGGCTATCTTACAATGAATAAAATTGTGGGTACTACAAGAATCGATCAATACTATTACCTTTTTATTATTGATAAATCCTTCTATATTGAGAGTTTAAGGAGTGGTAATTCTTGCCAATTCATTACAAGATATGGTTGGATTCATTCTTCTTTCTCTATGGATGGTTCCTTGTGTATATCCTCTTCTTTTAATGTTTCTATTACCTTCTTCACAATTTATGCAAAATAGTTTCTTCTCAACACACATATGGCCCTTAGTCTATTTTCTATCACAACTATAACAAATCCCTTTTTCTCTCTTTTCCTCTAGTTGTTGTGATGTCAAAATTGTAGGTTGTGGGAGGCTAGGAGTAACAACACTTCCATATTTATAGTTGTGAGTGGTATAATTCCTTGTTTCCATAATTTTTCTTTCAAATTTTCTTGACACCTTGAATGCCTTCTCCATTACATTAGGTTCCCAAAGGCAAACCTCATGTTGGATGTTATCCTTTAAAGTATATTATGAAACTAGATCACAAAACAACAAAAAAGATATATCAATGACTTAAAAATTATCCTCTTCAAGGGGACAACCTCCTTTACATCACATAAATGACAAATTATTGGATGATAAAAATGATAATACCTCATTTATATATATAGGAGTCAAAGGGGTCATAATATAAAAAAAGCCTACATAACAATAATAATGTAAAGGAACAGCAATAACAATAGTGGGATTCTATGGGGCACAACAATAACGTTATGGGGGATACATGGGCACAAAAATAACAATATGGGGCTACACTAACAATAACAATAAGGGGGATGCACTAGTATTATAGGGGCCTAACATGCTCCTCTACTTTAAAAAAGTGTTGTCCTCAATGCTTGAGTAGTTTTTTATGCTTTTGTATAAAATTCTTATCCTCCCATTTAGAATCTTCAACAAGTAAGTTCCTCTACTTAATGCGATACTCTGAAATTGATCGATTCCATAGTTGTCAGGTTCTTGTTTCCATTACTACTTCAAGATCCCTTATGATTTTTCCTTCTTTGTCAAGTTCTGGAAATATTTTTTGAACTGGGAGTTTGTCACTGATAACCTAATTTAAGCATGAAACATGGAAAACTAGGTGTATTCGGGAAGATGCAGGTAGCTCCAATTTGTATGCCATAGTACCAATATTTTGCAACACCTTGTAAGGACCATAGTACTTGGGTGATAATTTATTATCCTTCTTATCTTTGTTAAGGGAAATTTGTTTGTATGGTTGTAGCTGTAAAAATAACCATTCACCTACATCAATAATTCTTTCACTGCGACGTTGATCTACCTATTGTTTCATTTGATTCTACACTAGAGTGAGGTTATACTTGAAGAGTTAGAGAACTTGTTGTCGATGCTCAATGTGATATTCCACTTCTTGAACCTTACAATTTTATATTAAAGATGATGTGATGGATAGTGGATGATATCTAGAAAGTGCCATAAATGGCGTTAGTTTTGCTGCAGTAAAGAAGGAAGTGTTATACCACCATTCAACTAGAGTTAACCACCTGACCCATTGTGTTTGTTTATCACATACACAACAAAAAAGATATCCTTCCAAACATTTGTTCAGTATCTCAGTTTTCCCATCAGATTGAGGATGATAAGATGAGCTATGATCTAATTGAATACAAAGATAAGAAAACAATTCCATGCAAAAAATTTCCATAAAAATGGGATCTTTGTCACTTATAATAATCTTTGTGTTTCCATGTAGCTTTTGAATTGTTTCCATAAATGCAGTAACAACTGTACCACAAAAGTGTGCCTTCTTGGTAAATCTATCAACTGCCGCCACAATGGAACTCTTTCCTTCATACTTTGGTAAACCTATGATAAAATCCATTGAGACCTCCACCCAATGCTGACTTGGAATGGATAGAGGTTGTAACAGATCCAAGGTCTTAATTGTCTCAACTTTATTTTGTTTGCAAACTAAACATTCTTCCAAAAACTTCTGAATATTCAATTTAAGGTCATCCCAAAACAAAATCCTTTTTGACGATGTGGTAAGTTTTCTAAAATCCTAAGTGCCCTCCTAAGGTTGAGGTGTGTAATTCCAAAAGAATATTTTTTTTGAGTTGGGAATTGCTATAGAGATATAAGCGATCTTTGTACCATAATGAGTCATTTTTCAAGATAAATGTATCTGATGTACTAGGATCTTACTGCAATTTTTGAATAAGTTTCCACACCTCTTCGTCATTCTTCCATTCATCCCTTGCTTTACTTATCCAATTAGGTTGGATAATAGAAATGGCATAGAGAAAATCTTCTAGATCCTCATCCTTCCTTAGGAGTCCATCTGAAACAACATTTTTCTTCCCTTTCTTGTAGTTGATTTCAAAGTCATAACCCAACATCTTTGTGACCCATTTTTGGTGCTCTTCTAAAGATAATATTTGTTCCAAAAAGTATTTAAGGCTATCGTAATATGTTTTTACCTTAAAGTGTCTTACCATTAGGTAAGGTTTGCATTACTTTAGTGCATGTAGTATTTCCAAAATTTATTTCTCATAAATAGGTTTGTGTAAATAATTTTCATTGATTGGACAACTTGCAAAAGCAACTAGTCTTCCATCTTGCATTCAAACAACACCAATTCCATTTTCTCAAGCATCACATTCCACAACAATTTTTTTATGAAGTCTGGTGTAGCTAAGATTGATGCTTGGCACATTGCCCCTTTAAGATGTTCGATGTCCTTAGTTGATTATGGAATCCAAGAAATTGCATCTTTCTTCAATAATGTTGTTAGAGGTGTTGTTATTCTCCCATAATTCTTAACAAACTTGTGATAATACCGTATCAACCCAAGAAATCCTTGAAGATGCTTTAAGGTTGCTGGGATTTTCCATTCCTTAATGGCTTTAATTTTGTTATGGTCTACCTTAACACCCTCATGAGATACAATATGACCCAAATATTTCACCTCTTGTACGCTAAAGAAACATTTGGAGCTTTTTGCATATAATTATTTCTCTTCGAGTAGTTTTAGCACCTTATCAACATGTTGAACATCATCCTTCCAAGACTTGCTATAAATTAGTATATGATCAAAAAATATTAACAAAAAATTTCTAAGGAAGGGTTTGAAAATGGAAATCATCAAACCTTGGAATGTGGAAGGTGCATTAGTAAGGCCAAAAGGCATGATAAAAGATTCATAATGACCTTCATGAGTTTTGAATGTTGATTTTAGAATGTCTCTAGTCTTCATTATAATTTGATAATACCTTGAATGAAGATCTAGCTTGGTGAAGTAAATTGCTCCATGTAATTCATCCAACAATTCATCAATTACAGGAATGGGAAATTTATCTTTAATAGTGAGCTTGTTGAGCTCCCTATAGTCTGGACACATATGCCATGATCCATCCTTCTTGTGCACAAATACTATTGGACCAGAGAAAGAACTTTGAATAGGTTGAATTATACCGGCCCCTAGAATTTCTGCAACCATACGTTCAATTTCACCCTTTTGAGCATAGGGATATATATAAGGCCTGATGTTCGGAGGAACACTTCCTCAAATCAAGTGAATAGCATGATCATAATCATAAATCGGTGGGAGGCCTTTCGGAGTCTCAAACACCTTGGAATCATTTTCCAAGACTTTTTGGAGATATGGAGAAATAGATTATTTCGATGTTTACATCTCTAGTGATCATAATTGTGCAATTACGCCTCATTGTTCTTTATTCAAAATCTTTTTCATGCCATTAGAGCTGATTATGTTCCCTAGTTTCACTGTGATACCCCTTAATTCAATTTCATTTCCTTCCCAAACAAAAATTCAAGAAAAGTGCTTGAAAATTAAAAGTTGCCATCCCAAAATATTGTAACCATTGGAATCTTAGTACAACATCAACACCACCCATTGGAATGGAAAGCATTGGAATCTTCAATACATATTATCCCATGGTTAGCTTAATATTATGGCACTTTCCAGAGAAATTTATAGTTCCTCTATCTGCAACCATCACTTGACACTCTAGTGTTGGATATAAAAGCAATTCAATTCCTTGGTTATCTTACAATGAATAAAATTATGTGTACTACCTGTATAAATCAACACTATTGCCTTTTTCTTCTTGATAAGTTCTTCTATCTTGAGAGTTTGAGGAGTGGTAATTCCATTCAATGCATTACAAGATATTGTCAGATTCACTTCTTCTTTTTCCGGGGTTAGTTCTTGGTGTATATCCTCGTCTTTTGATGCTTCTTGTTCCTTTTCTTCCTCCTCTTCACAATCTATGTAAAATAATTTCTTCTCAGCACACTTATGACCTTTAGTGTATTTTCTATCACAATTGCAACAAATGACTTTTTCTCCTTTTTCCTCTAATTGTTGTGGTGTAAACCTTGTAGGTTTTGGAAGGCTAGTAGCAACAACAATTCCATATTTATAGTTGTGAGTGGTAGACTTCCATGTCACTATAATTTTTCTTTCAACTTTTCTTGCAACCTTGAATGCTTTCTCCACTTAATCAGGTTCCCAAAAGTGAACCTCGTGTTGGATGTTATTCTTCAAATTCCCTATGAAGAAATCAATCCTATGCTTCTCTGGAATATAATTTACCTTGATATTCAATCTTTGGAAGTCCTCAATTGGCTCCGTCATTGAACCGTTTTGTTTGATATTTATCAATTGGATAAAGAAGGCATTGCTCTTTGTATCTTCATAATGTGCTACCAATTCTTCTGCAAAAATTATCTAAGTGACAATCTATTTATGAGAACAAAGGCATCGATACCACACAAACTATTTTTTTTTCTAAATATACCGATGCAATGCATACCATTTGTGTGTCTAATACATCATGTAGATCAAAGAATTGTTCCATGTGTAGTATCCTTGTTACCAGATCCTTTCCATCAAACTTCCTCATATCTATATTTGGAAGTGGTTAGTCCTAAACCCATTATGGGAGTCTCTAAAATAATAATTTGTATTCCTTTTATTCTCATCATGATTTTCATGGAGTACCTTGTCACCACTAGGAAGAATTTCTTATAGCAACTTTGTCAAATTTTCCTTCAAACCTTCTAGGTCCATTTTCATTTATCTTTTTAAATCATCCTTCAAACCTTCCATCTTGACATTCATCATTGTTTCCATGTTGGATTTCAATCCATCCATATTATCGTCTAGTTCATTTTTGCTTACTCTTTGCGAGAGTGAAATTTGTTGCAATTGATCTCGTAATTTTGATATATCATGTTGCATTTATTCCTCTTATTCATGCATCATAGTAGAGATTTTTGGTTTCTTACTAGGTGTGTCCATTTTTTTTTCGAGGCATTTTGGAAACAAACAACGGTATCATTTTCTCGCTTTTTCAAAACCTCTATATTGAAACTATTGTATCTCTATAATTTTGACTCTCTAAGGTCTAAAATTATGTCCTATGGTAGCCCTCTAAGTATCCTTTCCAACACCGCAAGTAAGACTGAGATTGGATTATTCAAAATAAAGTTATGCCCAATATTCCATGATGGCTAGATTATGGACTAGTTTAGTAGAGAAAACTTGTACAGAATACCATGTGTCATTGTT
Organism: Pinus taeda; assembly: GCA_000404065.3. Lineage (NCBI taxonomy): Eukaryota > Viridiplantae > Streptophyta > Pinopsida > Pinales > Pinaceae > Pinus > Pinus taeda. The sequence goes on along the minus strand of APFE030666610.1, from coordinate 75,030 downwards.
TTGACCTTTCGCTTTGAAAATGATACACAAAAAACTATAGCCTATGAAATTTTAATAATTGTTTACGAAATTCAAGTCAAGTGCTCGTAGAGAAATTTATGATGATTTTACCTAGCTCACCTGTTTGAGACTAAATTTTGGAGCATGAAAAAACCCTAACTTCTTCAAACCAAATATCCAAAAATGTAGCAAACCAAGATCTGAAGTACATGAATTTCACCAATATTTCAGCTCCTTATGCTAGAAATTTCATCTTCCGAAGTCTCGTAGAAAAAAATGTTATAGAAAAAATTCCATGATGTCCTATTTGAAGCAATGAAACCCTAGATTCCAATGCTATGATACCAAATGTTATGCAACCAGATCACAAAACAGAAGAACATATAGATCAACAACATGAAAATTAACCTCTTCGAGGGGGAAGCCTCCTTTACATCACATAAATGAACAATTATTGGATGATATGAATGACACAACCTCCTTAGTATATATAGGAGTCTAAGGGGTCACAATATAAATAGAGCCTACATAAAAATAATAATGTAAGGGCACAACAATAATAATAGTGCACTTTTACGGGGAGCAATAATAACAATATGGGGCTACACTAACAATAACAATAAGGGGGATACAGTAGTATTATAGGGAGCTAACAAATTCCCTAGGAAGACATCAATCCTATGCTTCTTTGGAATATAATTTATCTTGACATTCAATATTTCTAAGTCCTCAATGTTCTCTCCCATTGAACCCTTTTTTTTATATCTTTATCAATTGGTTAAATAAGGTATTTCTCTTTGTATCCTCATAATGTGATACCAATTCTTCTGCAAAAATTTTCCAAGTGACAATCTATTTATGAGAACAAAGCCATATATACCACACAAACTGGTTTTGTTCTAGATATAGAGATGAAATGTGAACATTTTTTTGTGTGCAATACATCATGTAGATCAAAGAATTGCTCCATATATAGTATCCATGTTACTAGATCCTTTCCATCAAACTTCCTCATATCTATATTTGGAATGTGGTGGGTCTTAAAACCAATGTTAGGGTCTCTAAAATCATATTGCATATTCGTTTTGTCATCATCTTGATCTTCATGGAGTACCTTGTCATTGTCTCGATCTTCAACCTTGAAAATGATACACGAAAAACTACAGTTTGTGCAATTTCAATGAAATTTTATGAAATTCAAATTCAACACTCTGAGAGAAAGTTTTGTCAATTTTCCCTAGGTCACCTATTTGAGATTAAATTTTGGATCTTTCAAAAACCCTAATTTCTTAGAACTATATCTCAGAAAATATAGAGAACAAAGATGTGAAACTTGTACATGAAGTTCACCAAGATTTCAGATCTATGTGATCGAAATTTCAACTTCTAAAGCCTCATAGAAAAATGTTATAGTGAAAATACCAAGATGACTGGTTTGAAGAAATGAAACCCTAGAATCCAAATCTATGATACCAAATGTTATGCAACTAGCTCACAAAATAGAAGAAGAGATAGATGAACGACTTGAGAAATAGCCTCTTCAAGGGGGAAACCTACTTTACATCACATAAATGAACAATTCTTGGATGATACAAATGAAAAGCCTTTGTATATATAGGAGTCTAGGGGGCCACAATATAATTAGATCCTACATAAAAATAATATTATAAGGACACAACAATAAAAATAGTGGTCACTTATGGGGCACAACAATAACAATTAGGGGACTACACTAACAATAACAATAAGGGGGATACACTAGTATTATAGGGACCTAAAAATATTCAATACCTACTTATTTTTCTTTGTGAGAGGGAGAGATATATTCTATAATAGAGCCTTCAAGCTGCCAACAATTTGTGATCTTCAAGCTACCTTTATTACACCTTAGCTCTCATACCATGTTGAGAAACCAAGTGCTAGAAGATAATGTTTGATTTATCTTACTTGATAATTACTTGTGAATGTTTTTTTGCTTCTTATTATATTTTATGCTCTCTTCATCAAGAAATTACCAAAACATAAATATCACAAAGAGACAAACAAGACAATAAATTAGGTTGCAAGCCAAGACAAAACCCCACAAGGCGGAAAACCCAAACAATCCTTTTCTTATACAATCAGATCAAAGTGAGATATCCAAGTCCTAAGAACAAGACCAATATTGTCACAATGAACCGAGGTCAGCCTTCCTCTAAGTCTCCTCCAACTATGTCAAAGTCAACAAAGTCAACATTGGTCAAATCTTTGAAATCTGGTCGAACCACAAAGAATCTCGGTCCTACATTGAAGGCCGGATTTTGACCTTATAACAACCTCTGAAAAAACATAAAAATATCACATGCATGGAGAAAATAAGGGTAGAAATAGCTTGTCTTCTCTCTCCTTTGACTATTCTCTCTCTTTTGACTTTCACTAATTTTTCTTCCTTTTCTTGTACAAAAATTGATTTATTGTGTTGTTTTTTTAATCGTCTCCAAAGTGGTCGAGTTGAATCTATATATACATGTCCAGAACGTTCAATTAGCTTCCCTTAGGGCCGACTTATCCAAGGAGGGGCAACATGGCCTTGTGGTTGAAATTTTGACTTTTTGACTCGAGAAAAAAAATCTTTTCCTTTTTCTTTCAAATTTCCAAATGGGACTTGACTCAAATACATTTCTTTTGACTCATAATAATTTTTTTTTAAATTTTTTTATTCTAAAAGCATGAAACACATTCTTTGACCAATAAATAAAATAATAATGAGCATAAAAATCACATTTTATTACATTATGAAGATCGACACTAGTTACATTTTTCAACACTATCCTAGGCAGGGCGTACCTCTTCCTGAAAATTATTTTTTTTCAACGACTTATAATCTATACACATTTTCCAAGTCCCGTCCTTATTTTAGACAATGATGTTGGGTTACCCATATGGTCTTGTACTCGACTGAATGACACCTTGTTCTAGTAATTGTTGCAATTGTTTCTTCACCTCACTCGCTTCTATGATAGACTACTTGTACAACCCAGTGTTTGGTGATGGGGAGTCCAACAATAGTTGGATCATTTGCTCCACTCCCCTCTTGGGTGGTAACCCTTTAGTCTCTTTCAAAACTTCCCTATATGCCTATAGGAATTAATCTAGTTTTTGATTCTATATCATAGTACATGAATCTAGGGATGCCTTGAATATTATTGACTCTTATACACACTAGTTTTCTCTTAAAAATAGTAAGACATACTTCTTGCTAGAACTGATCAATTTCTTAGTTTGGTTGGCACTTACTAGCAATAATTTTTGAATTTGTTTTGTGTGTATTGATTGTGAAAAATTTTCGATCCTTAACGAGTCGATACTAGTTGGTTGTCACATGAATATTGAATCTCACATGTACATGTAGAGACTTCTAAACACTACTCTGCATACATAAAGGGGAACCAATCTTCTTCTACTTCATTAATAAAATCAACACTAATAGAAAATCTAATTTTACATTTTTTTTGTTACATTTAACTAAACATCCTTATTTACCCATCCTAATGGATATGGGACTGTATGATCATGAACTTCCAATCTTAATTTTTTGACGAGCTCTTAATGAAAGATGCCTTCCTTGGTAGAAGATGGTTTTCTTATCTTGGTGATAGATGCCTATAAATGATACACTTGTTTTGGTGACATATGCTTTCCTAGGTGGCAGATTATATTCTTATCTTGGTGCTAGATGAATGCCTTAGTGATCCGAATCTTGGGAGGAGGCCCCCAAGATCTAAAAGATTGAAATGGATCTTGGGAGGAGAGACCCCCAAGATCTAAAAACTTGAATTTCCAGAAGAAAAATAGGAGAATGCACAGTAAAAAAAACCACAAAGAAACTTTTTATGAAAACCCGTTGATCTGGATTTAAACAGGAACGCAATAAAATACAGAGATAACCATAAAGACAGATATACAGCGGAAATAATACTTCATTTCATTACTGGAAAATACTGAAATATGCTTACAACTAGAAATGGAAATAAACCAGCTAGGGCAATGGTAGCTTATCTCTGAGAAGAGATGTGGCGGCTACATGCCTCTGAACTGTAAAGGCTACATTATGGCGGACAATCCCTCCTTTTACAAAATGTGACTTGTTACTTATAGTACTTTTTAGTTACAATACCATGGGTCAATTCCATGGGTGAATGAATACCATGGGTGGATGTCACAATACCACGGGCCAATTCCATTGGTGAATGAATACCATGGGTGGATGTCACAATACCACGGGCGGATGCCATTTACAATACCATGGGTAAATTCCATGGGTTGATGAATAATATGGGTGGATGAGTACCATGGGTTGATGCCATTTTCCATTCGGATCAAAGAGGGACATAATGGGAGTTTCTCCATGAAGGCAAAGCATGCAGGATTTATTGTAGAGGTCCTCTAGTATCAAGGAATGGGGAGTATAGGGATAGTGAAAAATGTTGTGTAACAGATGCCCCCTAAAGTGTGAAGGATGAGCCGGAGTGAGGGATGAAATGCTTTATAAATTAGTGTGGGGAACTGACCTACCATTGGAAAACCTACAAGAAAGTACAAATACATATACATGAACTGAGATATCTTTCAAGTGATACATGAATCATGGCATGGATGCAACCATCCAAAGAATGATCATGTAAATGGATCCAAGTATGGGTGCATCCATCCATCAAAGAGGATCATAATGAAACCAAGGTATGGTCACAACCATCTAATAATGAGAAGGATCACATATGATAAATCATGGTCTGGTCGCAGCCAGCCATCTGAAAGAGACGTGCATATCATCATAACCATGTCACACCATTTCACAACCTAGACTTTTTGTGATCTAAGTCCAGGGTATTGCGCTCCAACACGACCCGATCAAAGTATAGATCCTAGCATGCGAATAGATGTGTTGACATCGAACATGCTAGAAAGTTGCTTGATTACCAGTCAATGATGTAAACTACTATAGAAACCACCAATAATGACAATGGCCCTTAAGGTACTATCAACACAATTCACGGAATGTGAATACAGGAACTGAAGTCAAATATCCGTGAATTCACTCGATCGAAAGCCAATGATGTGAACTTGTCATTGAGTGCGAAAAAATTTCCATTAGGGCATGCAAGCTCTAAGGCACTGGAAGGGAGTCTCTCGGTCCCTTTTCGTACATTTGTGTCTCTCGAGCCCAAAAAGGTAGAAAACAATACTTGAGAGAACCACTTGACCATTTCAGCCAAGGAGTACCTTTTTCGTAAATAGTTCCTCCCAACCTGAAAAAGGGGTAAACTTATACTAGGCACACGACGTTTCACATCCATTAACGGGTTCAAAACGACAAGGGCTCAGCCATCTTTTCATTTTTAAAGGGTCAGAAAAGAGATGAAAGTGGACCCTCAATTTTTATTTTCTTTAACGAGTCAGAAAGGGAAAAATACTTGGCAATCTTTTCATATGAGTTTAAAGAGTCAAGAAAAGAGCTGAAATGTGACTCAGTGTCATCATTGAACATCCATCACTTGTTGCTGCACAAGTAAGACAAAGTGTATTATCGAGTCCTTGAGGAAAAATAGGTCAAAAATATTTACAAAACCTAATATTTTCATGAAAAAAAATGAATAGAAGGGGAAAAAGTAAATATTCTTTTACCATTTACCATTTTACCTTTGTAGTAAAGACTTTTTACCCACTTTTGCCTTAGTTTTTTTGGAGTGGATTACGGGAGATCTCGGAGGTCAATCGACGAGCCGTCAGTTCCAGGTAATAGTCGAAGTCGTGAGCTCCCTTTTGATGCCATTCATTTATGTTTTTAGCCATTTTTTTGGATTTTAAGGGAGGTTTTTGAGAAAAGTTTTCACCCTCGGTCGGCATGATTTCTGAGCACGGGACCGCACTAGTCGAGGGTGATTTGCACACCTGTCTGCGCTGACTAGTGCGACTGTTTCTAAAATAGGCACGTTGATGCCGTGAAGGGGAAAAATCATTTTCCCTCAAGAACTGACCATTAAAATTTGGATTTTATGTGCCAAAATTGATCATTGACTCAAATAAATGGCTTTTGCAGGAGAGAAATCAATGAAAATTGTGGATTGGAAGGAAAGAGAACACGAAGATGTTGACACCCAAGCATTGAATGATCCAAATTTCCTAGAGGCTTTGAGGGCTTGCGGGATCCTCAAATTCTTCCTTACACTAGGGATGCGGGCCCAGTCCGAGTTGTTTCGATACTTAGTAAGCCTTTGGGACATCAATCACGAGATTTTTGTCATTGGGGACCTGGAGCTAGAGTTGACAACTTAAGACATATACTTCATCACTAGACTATCTCGCAGAGGTGAGCGAGTGAACTTGTATGGGTCATGTCCGGTTGGGGCAAGCATATCTTCCCTGCTTGCTGAGCATCATCCTGAGGCCCTGAAATCCAAGAGTGGGAAGATCGAGATTTCCAGTGTGCAAGATGTGACACTCAGGGTGCTTCTATTGACCATCAACAAAGTGGTGGGTCCCAGGCGAAACATGAGACTAACAAGTAGAAGTTCCATTATGCTATTAACTACACAACTCCTACGATATTCAACTGGGCAGAGGCCATGAACATCAAGTGCCAGTTGTCCAAAGCCAAGGTGGGGAATTTGAAGCAATTTGGCTTCAGATCAGTACTTGTGACCTTTTTCCTAGAACGAGTGCCACTGTTCCAGTATCAGTTGAATGAGGTTGATCCTCCTGCGCCATGTGATCCACTGGAGTTGTTTGATGCCCAGGGACATTGGGGGTCCGCAGATGTCCTACCGACCGACATTCTTTTCATGGCTATGATGACAAAAGATTGTCGTGGAGGACTGACCGTACAATGGCATTGATTTCTGTGGAGGCCTGGATATGCCCTTGCTAGATGGGGAGGACTTTGATGACGAAGGTAAGAAATCAAATTATAATTTTGATGTTTTTTAAATGGTTTTTGATATATGCATGCTTATAAAATTTCACTTGTCTATGTAGATGTTGGACCAGAGCGGCCAGCCAGGATGTCCCCAATAGCTAGGCACTTCCCCTATCCTATTGATGCTGTCACCCCTTATCAGGAAGGGAGCGATAACGAGGAGAAATTGTGAAGAACCTTGAGGGGTTGACTCATAGTATCCCGGAGTATGCTCGGATAGGAGATATGCCCCGGCGGTACCAGAGGCACACAATGGGAGTCTCAGATTGGATTCGTCAACTGTTGAGTCATGTTGCATGATCTGTCTTATGCTACCATGACCACCACGATGAGTAGTTCCTAGTTTCAATATTTGCATATTTTTGAGGCCCGCATGCCACAGATGTATGAGGCCTACGAGCCGCCGATGCTATTATAGACATACATATTATTTTTTGGGGTTATAATGTATCAAACATTTTCACACACACTTATATATATGCTATATTTTCCTGTCTATTATGGTACAAATGGTTTTTCTTATCTTTTACATGTTTCGTAAATGTCTATCCAACACGTAATTATCTAATGCATCTATTAATGTTTTCATACGTCTAGTAATATGATGATATGTAATATAATCAAAATGTCTTTCCAACAGATGGATACAGAGATACATTCGTAATATTTGAGGGTTCCTGATGGGTGAATCTAGGTTGACAACCAATTACCTAATTCCTAGGGCAATGGCTTCTAACAACAATTTTAATGACCACATTGTATTCAACAATGTTGTTGGTTGTACGACCTAGGCAGATACCTTGAAGGTCAATCAACTTACTGTTAGGGTCATAGATAGTCCATGCTGCGGATGATAGGTTCTGGGTACTTTGGAAAGCACCATCAGTGAAACCAACGTGAGGAGTCACAAACATCTTGGAAGCAAGAAAAGTATAGTAAACAAGAAAGCTGTTTGAAAAATTATCACAGAAAACCATGTTGTACAAAAATGAATCACACATTAATGTACATAAGTAACCAAACAAGATGACCTAAGCATAGTACTTTTTGAGGTAGGAGTCCATGTTGGGACTTGGGTAATCAAACAACAAAAAAGGACACCGAAGTGTTACCATTTTCATGATGAGTAAGCATCGAATCGGCCAAATAATGAAGTAGAACTCATATAAGGCTTTGCCCCCATGCCCCTGGGAAAGGGAGGGTTACAAGTTAGAGGAAAATCAGTGAAAACTCGGGGAGGGTGAAAAATCCTGAATCCATGAAGGGATAAAGGTGCCCTTAGTTGAAAGATATTGATCATGTCAGGATGAAATCACACATCAATAAGCAATGGAGAATAGGACTCTTCGAAAGCGATAGACATGAGCGCCAGGTGAGGCAGGAATGAGGAGCAATGATGAGTATCGATCCATGGTGGTTCCTCGAGAGACATGATTTCCATGATATCTTCATCGGCAAGGAAGGTCTCGGCTAAGGGATCAAATGATTCTAGAATACCAAGCCAGGGGGGATTGAGAATACATATTGAGAGAGGTCTTTGAGATATGAGAATCAACTGATGAAAAGTTTGAAGCCGAAACAATTTCCATGTAATTGACTTTGGCGAGACTAAGCGGCATGACTTCACCCCATGCATCAACAAGATATGGTGCAAGTATTATCTAGGGATCAGATTTGACCGAGATCATGTTGATAGAGGAAACATGAGGAGGTGGGAGTGGAAAAATTCCCATTAAGATAGAATCCTTGAAGAGACCCACCCCCACAATCTCAAAGGGAGCACCAGAGTGCTTGACGTGTGGAACGTTGCCATCTAATGAGGAAGAGGCAAAGAAAGTCAGTTGATCAACGGTGACAATCTTCCCTTGATGGGGAAAACGGATCACATGAAACAAAGAGGAGGCCACGACATGCATGGCATGAGTCCAACTTTGGCTAGGTAGAAGATTATAATTGAGATTGGTGTCAATAATCTCTACTTCGACTTGCACTGTCTTGCCTTCCAAGGTGATGGCAAGGTTGGGTAAGACACCAAAGGGTTGCGAATCGTGCCCATTGAAAGCTTCCAACGTGTTTGGAGACTGGTTTAGTGTAGGGGAACCAATAGTCTTCCAACATGCAATTGACATGATGCAGGCGGAAGAACCTTCATCAATGACAGTGCGGTGGATGGTCTTCTCATTGATGATTACCTGAATAAGAGAGGAAATCTGATGAGGGAGCCTCAGAGCATGGTTCTCTAGATCGAAATAGATCAAATTAGAATAAGTGGGACCGATGCCCCTGATAGTTGACAGCAAATATTTCTGTTGCGATGGGAAGCTTTGGAGTACCTCAAGAGCTGACATAGCTGACGATGCCTTAGCGAAATCTTCAACAATATTGTAGTGCTGAGCAGCTCGGGCATTGGGATTATATAAGGATTTCCGTAGAACGCCTCGAGAGGGTGGCCGTGTAGCGGAATCAGGGTTAGGGTGCTTGATTTGTAGAGGGCCAGAACTTGGGGCGGAAGAAGAAGGTGCAATTTCTTTTTCTTTTCCTGCCGTGGGAGCAAGAGTTTGATAATCCTTCGATCGGGTAGCCACATTAATGGGCATTATCATCATGAACACTTGAGATCCATAAGAAGTAGATTGAGGTTGGTCTACCATCTGAGTCTGCTAAGACAGAAATGGCTCTTTGAGGACGACAGGGGTCCCTTTGAGCAGGCGACTAACTTCGGATCATCCTGGACAATCCTTAGTATTGTGATCCTCCTCACAAATGAGGCAAGGATACTTAGGTTTCCGTTGCGAGGATTCACCAACAGATGATTTGGGAGGACCTTGTTTTGGGGCATCGGTTTTATCTTTGCCTTTACCTTTCTATTTTCCTTTCCAGGATTTGTCCACTGTAGTAGACTGGACAACGTGGACCTATGATGTTTTACCAGGGCCTAGAGGATTTTGAGACGAACTATTGGGAGCAGCATTCGAGACCGACTTCTGTTTGGAAGAAGTTTTAACCGTGGCTTGGGATACTGAACCAATAACTCCACAACAGGAGGGACAGTGGGTGACTTTGATGCTACGGGATCGGATGATGGCCGCAGAGCATTGGGTAACAATTTGTATAAAGTTCCAGACTGAGAATAGACTAGGTCCAAGTACTAGGTAAGAGCAATGGCTTGCTCTTCAGTGATGCATCCACCCATATCTATAACGCGAGCAATTGGGGCTACGAATGATTTGGTAAACCATTTGGTGAGCAACTGATCAGCTATCTCGACCTTGATCAGGCGACGTCTATGCCTCCATTCATGGATATGATCAAAGATGTGTGGCGCAGTGTCTTGCTTAAGCAATGTGAGAAAATAGGTGCTTGTTTCATAATGAACCGGTAGCTGAAAATGCGTTAGGCCATGGCTAACGAATTGAAGTCAGGAAAAGTATTCTGAGGTAGCTCGATGTACCATTTCATTGTGGCACCCATGAGGGTCCATTGGAAAAGATGAAGATGAATGGAATCATCTACATATGAGTTCGACAAGAACCAGAGGTGATATGGCATCAAGTGGGCCTAAGCATCTTCTTTAGCTTTTCCATCGAACTTTGGGCAATCTGATGGTATCTTAGATGGCACCGGAGGCTAGTACATCGAATGGAGGATTGGGTCATTCGTAAGATGCGATACATATGGTGACTCAAGTGTAGCCAAGAAATGTAACTAAGTGTTAAAAGGCATGGAAGATCAATAAGCAGGCCCATAAGGAGGATCCCATCCTTGCTGGTATGGATTTTGGCCCCATAGTGGGGAATTTTGGCCATATGGGATCTGAGGTTGCCCCCATTGCAGGTTACCTTGACCAAAGGGAGGGTTCGAACCTTGAACAACTTGAAACTGTCCAAGCATAGGCTACTGATAGGAAACGTATGGGTTGAAAGGCTACTGAGCCTGTTGAACCTAGACGTACTAATATGGGACCTGCTATCCTGGAACATAAGGCTGTTGAGCCTGTTGTCCCTGAACAAGAGGAATCTGGACCTACAGTCCTTGGGCATAAGGCTGATATGCTTGTTGCCCTTGGACGTAGGGGTTTTGTACCTGATGCCCTTGACTGGCAGGGTTCTGAACCTGTTGGCCCTCAACAAGATGATTCTGTACCTTCTGCTGCAGGATTTGATCTTGACCCTGTCCCTGCAAGGGTTTCCTTTGTTGATGCATATACAAGGGTTGATGCTTCTCGAGCTGGTTTTTTTATTGCAAGGATTGACCTTGCAGTTGAAAAATTTATCCCTGGGTTTGCAGAGTTTGGCCCTGCGAGGGTATGGGTTGTAGAGCATATTGCATCTGTTGCTGTGCAGCCTGCTACAACTGTTGACCTTGTGGTTGTTACAGGTGACCTTGGTACGAGGTAATATACCCTTGATGTTGTACGGAAAGCCTTTGCTACAACAAGGGTTTCCCTTGCGGTAACAAAGGCTACCCGGGTTGTTGTAGATGTTGTCCTTGCTATTGTAAGGGTATTTGAACAGTGCCCGGGAAATTATCGAATTGAATCTAGCCGTAGCTAGGCTGGATGTACTCCCCAGGTTATAGGGTGTAAGGTTGATTAACCAACCCTTGAGAACCATATGGAACTTAAGGATTTTGGTATTAGACTTGAGCCCCATAGGGTTGGTGATACTGAACATTGCTTGATCCATACGAACCACCAGGATTCTGAACCTGTTGGTATTGGACATTGCTTGATCCAATAGGGCCAGCAGGGTGAGGGTTGGCTTATACCAAGCATGTGAGCTTTTGAATTGCTCACATTAGTGGCACTTGACACCATAGAGACATTCAGGTTCTCCCCCCAGGTAGTGGCACAATCTGGCCACTGACTAACGGGCAGAATAACTGACATAGACAATATTTGAAACCCTCGGTTAAGACTGACGTGTAACTGGGATCGATGATACAAGAGTGTTCGGGATGGTGGATTGCACCGAGACTGAAGTAACAATTGGTTAGGAAGTCATGTTCGTGACGAACAGACCTGACGTAGGCCTGACGCCTGATGCCCAAACAAAATTATGGTAGAGCGATGAGGCACTGGGTGTGCCTGAAACTAGCTGCCCTAAAGACACATAGCCGAGTGGCAAGCTTACGGGAATACCCTCGGAATAAGGGAAACCTCAGGAGGGAACTGCAATTGCAATTATTCCCCCTCAACAGTGTGTGGAGTTGAGACTTCAGACTCATCCGAAGAAGTGACTAGAACATTGACTTCACGTTCCATGTCCGAAAACAAATGACGACGTATAAACGAATGTGTACTGGGGGATAGTTCCAAAGGAACACCTGGTTGGTCGTACAAACTATAAGGATGATGCGGTGATATCTCAACAACGTCAAACAGAGGGTTCAAAGGGTAGATAACCAGTCCAAGCTGATTGTCAGTGGTCGATGAGTTCTCTGGAGTTCGAACGAGATTATCCAGAGATTCCAAGCCAAGATCAACAGATGACCCTGAATCAAAAGTAGGCGGAGGATAATATGACAATGGTTGAACACTCAAAACAATCGCAAGTTCAAGATTTTGGTCCTCAAGTGATTCCGGTAACTCAAGAAAGGGCTCCTCGAACAATCTTTCAGACGGAGGAGAGGAAGAGGAATTGGGTGAACAGATGGTTCAGCCACGATGACCTTGTCTTCGTCGACAGAACAAAGAACTTCAAGGCTTTAAAATGCCCTTTTAAGGGAACTCATGATTTGGTCGAAAATATTAACAACATGTTTTGGATCGTGGGCAATCAGTTATTAAGACGCACAAAAGACTGATGTTCTTTCATTTTTAAAGAGTCGAGAAAGAAACAAAGATGACTCTATCGCTTTCGATTGGAAAAAATATTGAAAGGACAAGTGCTTGGATGATATTTTAAGTTTAAAGAGTCAAAAAGATCAAATGACTACTCTGGATGATCTAGGTAAATAGGATTACCATGCAACCATGAACTGCAAAATACCTCCTGGCGAACCAAGAAATACAAGCAAGCGATCTCCCTGAATGTTGTGTTTGGTGTATCACATTTGCAAATCGGCCGACTTAGCTTCCTAAGGATAAAAGAATTGCAGCCTAGTGGGGTCTCCCATTATACACTCAATGGTATGGGGAGCACAAATATGTACTAGCGCTGTCTAATGTCGAAGCTAACAACAACTGCTAGGTTTATAGACGCCGAAACACGTCTCTAGCCTAGATTTTGTAGATGTGATCGTTAATGTCAAATGCACCTTAGGTTAATTGAATTCATTTTAGAGTTGATCTCGAGTTAAGTTTTAGTTTTCAAGTCTTAGTGATGCTACTCGAAAAACCTAAAATGCAACTAAATGGGACAAGAACCTTTCAATTCGATGAAATTCCTACACTATAGAGGGTAGAAACTACTCAATCAAATACAAAAAGTCAAGCAACTGAAAAGAAAATGATCTTTCACTACTTCACTTTTTTGAAAAATAAACTAATGAAAAATGCATTCCAATTCCTATTTTCCTGACAAACACTTATCTATTAGTCCTTTTGAAACAAAAAAATTTCTCTTCCTATTTCAAATGCTGATGGAATTCTAGTTTTTTAAGAGATGCAAGTCATAATGATGCAACAAGCTAGAATTTCACATTTTCTCATGAAGCTACGAAACAAAATTTTCGCATACAATCTTTCAATGAAATGTTTTTCGAGACTATGAGCTCTTTAAGTAGATGAAAACACGAAAAGAGAAGTTCATTCAGATCAATGAAACACAAAATTTTTCAAACAAAAGACCGAAAATGTAATCTATGCCAGAAAAAGACGTTCAACTTAGTAAACAAAACTTTTCAAAACTTGTGCAAAAGAGGTAAAAATAATAAAGAGGACCAAAAAACAAATGCAAGGAGCAAACACACCTACAACCAAGCTCGATGAGTTCACAAGATTCTGAATGGGTGACTAACTAGATGTCCTAGTGTCACAGACCACTCAATGACTCGATCAATTAGACAGAAAAATGACAAGCCAACAAGCAAGCAAAACTAAATAAAAAGTAGCTTCCTAATCAGGGAGAAAACAATCAAAAGGACTCATGGGGTCAAAAACACAAGAGCAGAACACACTGGCCAAGATTGGGGCCTAGCCCTAATCTTCACTTATGGGAATCAGTGCAACTTCCTAACTGAAAACAAGTGCCAGAGGCTGGTTGGCGCGAATGTTCCTCCGCAATTCGCACTGTTCAGCTCGACTGTCAGCTGATTAAACATGCTGTCGGAGGGAACAAAGGAAAACTAGTTTTTTTTTTTCAAAACAGGGACCAGATCTGCTACTATGAATTTTAGACTTAAACTAGTAAGTAGGAGAAAAGCAACAGAACAAAAGGGAAAACGTGAAACTAACAAATTTCTCACGAAATCATGAAATCCAAAACAAACAAAAGGATGGGATCTCCCCAATGGAGTCGCCAATTTGTGGTGAAGTAAAATTATAAGTTCGGACACGAACGAATTCCTCTAGCCCAATAATGGGTCTAGCCACAACAAATACATTCTATGGAAGATTTCCTTAGGTTAGAATCAATCAAGAAGGCCTACCTCTTGGTCGCTTATCCTGCTTGATGGTGTCCTCGCTTGCTCGCTCTAGCAATCTCTCGCTTCTAACTTTGTAACCGGAGAAACCACAGTAAAAACCATCTTGCTGTCAACGTTTCAAACCCCAATAGGGATCCATCATCAGGATTCTTACTGAATGTGGATAGAAGAAGAGATTAATTACAAGATATAAATAGTTATGAGGTAAGCTGTTTTGATTAAGGGATAAAAAAAAGAAAAAAGGTCGGCTGCTTTGTTTAAAGGTCGGTTGCGAAATAAATCATATTCAATTTTCCAATTTTATTTTAATTCTAATCATATAATACTTATTTCTGATGATAAATTACTACTAATAATAAACAATAAAGTTGAGATTTCATAGTAATATATTTTCTCTTCATAAATTAATAATTTTCATAATAAATAATAATTTTTATATATAATAATTTAAATGATTTATAATAACAGTTTCTTGTAAACAAATTTATTAATAAAAGATATTAACCACAGAAGTCTTAAATCCAAAATATCTCGCTTCCTTCTTTAAGTTCCTGAAACAAGTAAACAACAACATCGCACAAACATAATAATAGACAAATTTCAATTCAACCTACTTAATGAGTCAAGAAGCATTAAGACACGAATATGTAATATTACAAAACATGTAGGAAATAAATAGATAGTTGCATATATTAACATTCAAAGAGAGATTACAACCATTTGCCTTAACATCGCAGCCTTCCAATGACAAGACCAGGTTCCCACACACTTTTGCTAGCACTTCATGATGGCTATTGGATGAAAATGTGTTCATTTAATTATGTTGTAGTACTTGCCCAACTATTTAATTTGTCAATCCGAGGTCCATAAACTTACGAGACTCATGCACTATATGCAGGACTGAAGTGAAACTAATTTAATCTAAATTACTGGAATTAAATTAATCTAAGAAGGCATTGAAACACTAACTAGGAAAGCAGGAAATTGCATAAAGGAAAAGGAATGCAACATGTGAAGAAGTGAATGACAAACAACATATGTGAGCTCACAACAATAAAACTATCTCAAATTATATTACAAGATTTAAATTACAAATCATTGAAGCATAACAATAAAAGATGAAAAACTAAGAATTCCCATTATTCATTATTGATTCTTCCTTCCAAATGAAGAGAGAACACTCTCTTATATACATGAGGATTCTCTCAAGCACTCTCACCTAATTTCCCATTATTACGAGATATGATCCCACAAATCTCTCAAGCATTTTCAACAACTTTCACATTATTACAAAATATGATCCCTTTGAATCCTCCACAAATCTCTCACATATCTTGGATAAGATATGCCAACCAAATCCTCCATGCTTTTCTCCTTAGGAATTGGATAAGATATGCCAATCAAATCCTCCATGCTTTTCTCTTTAGGAATTGGATTGCATAATTATCTCCTTAATATGGTGGAGGAGATATGGATAAGTCTCTTGGAATTAATTCTTCACATATTTCCTACACATCACAAAACTCACATATTCTTGAGATATATATAAAAATATGTACATTTTCTAATAATTAGTCATAAATTCACTTATAATACAAAAATGAATAAAATGGAAAATAAGAAGGTGAAACCCAAATGTATGTATGAAAAGGATATGATAAAAGGTTAACAGGATGATGAAATGTAAGGAATAGTGAAGAAAAAGGTGGATGAAAATATGACATTTCTGAGTCCCAACATCCTCCCCAACTGAACTTGTTGCATGTCCTCATGCAACCATGCATGGGTCTATTTAAGAACATTTGGCATCTTGAACTTTGGCTTTACATGATGATGTATTTAATAATGAATGTTTCTAGGATATGTGAAAGACATGAGTAACAATTTACATTTTCTTATGGTTAGTTCTTGTGTGACAACCATGAATACAAAGAATGTTGGTTCTTGTGTTAGCAACATTCATTTCATTTTCTATTCTCTTTTCTTCAATAATAATATAAACACTCACTGGAAATCATAATGTGCATAAGAAAGCCCTTTTGTAATATTAATGAAGCATGCCAATATTGCATATGAATCAAAGTGCAACAAAGTATCATTGGAAAATAAATGTTGGTGAATGGTAAATGAGAAAAAATGGAGTGGTAGTGGTGAAGAAATGGAATCATGGAAGTGAATATGTAGTGAATATAGTTCTCCCCCCCTCAACTAAATGGGTTGCATGTCTCATGAAAGGAAATGTAGCATGGTGAGGGAATTTTCCAAAATATTCAAGTTAGCATATAAGGAATTGCATGATTAAAGATTAGAAAACAACACACCTCTACTTACCTAAGAATGATGAATTATGCAATAGGAATTTAGCTGCTGCTGCTGCTGGATCAGGAAAATGTGACTGATGGTGTTGTTACTGGATCCTGGGAAATGAAGGAATCTGAACTGCTGATGCTGAATCATGGAAAAGATAAATGCTGAAAGTGGAACTGTGGTACTCTCATAGATCAGAATGCATGCTGCTGTAACTGCTAATGGAGTCATGAAAAAGTGTATAGTCTTCACCCGCTACAAACCCGATGGTACAATTATAAACATGCGAATGAATGTGTCGATGTTGAGCATGAATAGAAATCATTGGATTACTGGCCATTGATGTATGCTGTTAACCAATGTGAGGAAACTCACCATTGATGTCAATGAGTGCCAAGGTACCGGAGTACATCTTGCGAAGTGCGAATGGATGTGTCGAGGTCGAGCCACTTGCAAGATCTGAAGATCAAGGGACATTGATGTATTCCCATGATCGCCAGCGAGAGAACTTTCCATTAAGGCATGCAAGCCTCTAGGTACTCAAAAGGAACTCTAGTATATTTCCCAGATAAGGTGCTGATTTCGATGGGGCAAGACTTGTTGAAAGGTGGGCCTTAAGGAATCCCACATCAGTCAACGTGAGTTTGTACAAAAAGATTTGGTAGGACTATAAATGGAAAGAACTCACGGACAAGCAGTGTGGATCAGCATGGCGAAAAAAACAAGGCAATGTAATCATGGAAAGGGAATGAGTTTTATTCAGAAGGCAAACTAGAAGGCAATAAACTGAAAAGGATAAAGGAATGTATGTGATTCAAAAAAATAGGCATGCATAAAGTCGTGAAGGATAAGGCAATGAAAAATGGGCTTCAACACCAGGATGGTTGATCAGCTTTGGAGGAGAAATGCTACAGTGTCACAACATGGATAATGGAAAAAGTGGAAATTTTGGTGTATCAGCATGGTCGCTGTGTAACAGCAAACATCAAGAGGCGCAAATAGTTTATGGATAACAACAAACGTCATACAACTCCTTCAATCTGTTTATCAAAGCATGTTTCTCAAAAAGTTCTGTGATCTTTGAAAATCACTTCAGCAGCAAAATGATATTATTTCCGAAACTTGTCGCCCGCGCTAGTTTCATCATCGACGGTTGTCAAAGTGACTTCAAGAAAACAAATTAGTGTTAAGTGTAAAAACATGCATTCGTATTGTTTTCAGGAGTTTATTAAAAAGTCCATTTGCAATTTTCATGGTTTTTTTTTTTAGAAAATACAATATATATATTTTATTATAATAAAATTAAACAATGGAAAATTTTAAATATTTGAATACAAACAAACGGTGGAACTGCTACCAAACCAGTGGAATGTTCGATTACTATACTACCAGATTAATAAGATGAGAAGCCTACTAGTGCTACTTCTCCTTGGCATTTTCAATATTTGACACTTTATATAGTTTCCTCATTATTAGATCTCTAAGCCAGACTGGTAAATAATACAAGATCGCAGAAAGAGTGGAGTATCGACCGTAAGAAAACCAAGCGGGTGGTTTCGTTTTCAAAATGACATCCACAATTTTCTCAGCAAAAACGATTGTTGGAGTGTTGCCAGGCTTTTGAGAGAATCCAATCTGTTCATAGATTGCCTTTGCAAAAGGTTTGTAGAACCTCTACTCTGGATTGTTCTTGTAAACAGCTGAAGAATTAGCCCCAATATTGGATTTGATTGCCCCTGGAGCCACTGTGATAACATCTATCCCAAAAGGTTTCAATTCAACTCTCAGAGTGTCGGATAAAGAATGAACAACTGCTTTGGAAGTGGCGTAAGCACCAGCCCACGGTCCAGGAGCTAAAGCCGTGACGCTTCCAATATTCACTATTTTTTTCTTTTGCCCGGGATATCATGTGAGGCACCACCTCTTTTATAATGTGCATTAAACCGTATACATTGGTCTCGAAAGTCGACTGGAGGAGAGCCAAGGGCAGCTTGGCAAGAGGCCCAACACAGTGCACGCCAGCATTATTGACGAGGATGTCTATGCACCCATACTTGTCAACCACAGCCCGCACTGCGTTAGCTATGCTTTGGTCTGAGCGCACATCGACTTCCAACAGGTGCAAATCAGGATGCTTGTCGATCCCTCCCATGGATGCCAGGGATCGAGCCATGGCCACGACTCAGTAATTCCGTTGAGCAAACGCAAGAGCCAATGCATGGCCGATGCCTCCAATTGTGGATCATGTGATTACAACCACATCCTGTTGCTCTGCCATGGAAAGAAACAATCCGGGTGTGTCAATAAGAAGCAATATCGACAATTTTAAATTAACATCAGCCTTTATAATTATGGAAAAATACGTTGCTTCAATCTACTAAGTGATCCCTCCTTCCTTGCCTTCCTGCACATTTGTCTAAATCATCCCTATTTTCTGATCCTTGCGATCGCACTAAGCACGGAGGAGAGCATACTTATTCTAGGTAAAAGCAAAACTGAAAATGAAAGCAAAAACTAAAACTGAAAGCCTACCTACTCTATACTAATTAGAATTTACAAATTAGTTGCATGTAGTTAAACTTCCAATGAAGCCACTCACGTAGCAATAACAACAATAGATTCAGTATCAATTCTTTAAATGATGGATGAAAATATTCAAGAGTGGATGAGTCTAGTTTCTGTAACTGCAAATCAATTAAATAAAAATAAAAAGACAAATCTAATCTAATACTTACCTGGAACCATTGTTCGATAAAGCTTTGATAGGCACAGTTTCTCTCACTCAGATCATGTTGTAACTCCTGTTCTTCTTCGATCTGCTGTTCTTCTCCCTCGATCTCCTGTTCGAATGATTGTTCACCATTAGATATGCAGGATTCTTCAGATGTTGAATCTTCGGTTGTTTCTTGGGGAGTAGTTGAACCTTTAATTCTTGTCAAGATCTCATCTTCCAAGGAAGAAGAGATCCCAACTTCTGCTAGGATCTGAGTGAGTAGTTCCAAGCTGAAACTCATTGTTAAATCATGTTGAAAAAAAAAAACAAAAAATCAGCACACTAAAAATTGAATTAAAAACAAAAGGACCACATAAATAATCTTGAATTCAATACTCAATTAAACCCTCTTACAAGGACTACTGATTAATTGAGTAATCGAATTCTTCAAGTACAACCATGAACCATGAATTCATCAAACACTCTTCACAGTTGCGAAAATCAAACATACTTGCAGAAATTGAAATTCACACTTGCATAAATGTAAACACACCCTACATGCCCTGATCCATAAGAGGTTGAACCCATTATTGTATCTCGAATACGATGCGTAGGCTATTCCCCACGTCTTACCACCTTAACACCTCGGAGTTAGGAACATGTCTAAACATACTTGCATGAAAAATCAAACTAAACTTCAATCCATCGTGCCTCCCCGGCAACGACGCCAAAATGTTGGGTGAAAATGTGTTCGTTTAATTCTGTTGTAGTACTTGCCCAACTATTTAATTTGTCAATCTGAGGTCTGTAAAATTACGAGACACATGCACTATATATGCAGGACTGAAGTGAAATTAATTTAATCTAAATTACTGGAATTAAATTAATCTAAGAAGGCATTGAAACGCTAACTAGGAAAGCAGGAAATTGCATAAAGGAAAAGGAATGCAACATGTGAAGAAGTGAATGACAAACAACATATGTGAGCTCACAACAATAAAACTATCTCAAATTATATTACAAGATTTAAATTACAAATCATGAAAGCATAACAATAAAAGATGAAAACTAAGAATTCCCATTATTCATGATTTATTATTCATTCATCCTTCCAAATGAAGAGAGAGCACTCTCTTATATACATGAGGATTCTCTCAAGCACTCTCACCTAATTTCCCATTATTACAAGATACGATCCCACAAATCTCTCAAGCATTTTCAACAACTTTCCCATTATTACAAAATATGATCCCACAAATATCTCAAGCATTTTCAACAACTTTCCCATTATTACAAAATATGATCCCTTTGAATCCTCCACAAACCTCTCACATATCTTGGATAAGATATGCCAACCAAATCCTCCATGCTTTTCTCCTTAGGAATTGGATTGCATAATTATCTCCTTAATATGGTTGAGGAGATATGGATAAGTCTCTTGGAATTAATTCTTCACATATTTCCTACACATCACAAAACTCACATATTCTTGAGATATATATAAAAATATGTACATTTTCTAATAATTAATCATAAATTCACTTATAATACAAAAATGAATAAAATGGAAAATAAGAAGGTGAAACCCAAATGTATGTATGAAAAGGATATGATAAAAGGTTAATGGGATGATGAAATGTAAGGAATAGTGGAGAAAAAGGTGGATGAAAATATGACATTTTTGAGTCCCAACAATGGCTTGAAACAACAATAGTTTAAAGGCTCTTCCCTTTAGGCTTCACTCCAAACCAAACACACCTCTCCCTCACAAAATTAGGTGGCTACAACTAGTAATAGCTTGCTTTTCTAAAACAACATACTCACACTCAGCCAAAACTCTAACTCTGTCACCTTCACACTAGTTTGTGCTTGAGAAGAAGGGAGGTTTATATAGGAAACATGGATGGGAGATGGATCCTGTTCTCATGGGATAAGGACTTATCCCTTGAGGTAGTTCCATCATTATAGGGGAAAGGAGCCCAAACTGTCATCCTCGACCCCATCTGGCCAAACCATTTACCAAACTTTCGTTACAGAGCTTCTAGAGATGGAAGCTTAGGATCTAATTTTAAAAAATTTCCATAATAGGACCGATGCAACTGGAACAAAACTCAGTCACACCAATCGATTTAGGGAATAGTGCTAATCTCTGTACATAAATGCGGGGGAGACAAAGGTCATTACCACCGGCCTTGTCAATTGGGTAAAAAAAAGTTTAAGGGGAAATTGTGCAAAAGGGAAATGATCTTCTCATGAAGAGGGACATAATGAGAGTTTCTCCATGAAGGAAAAGCATGCAGGGTTCACTATAGAGGTCCTCCAGGATCAAGGAACGGGGAGTATAGGGACAGTGACAAAATGCTGTGTAACACATCTATGAGAATCAACACAATTGAGAAAATTTCGACTCTCTCCGAAAATACCTTAGTGATAGAGCTTCAAAATTTGAGGCAAATGAGGTTGTCATCCCAAGTGACCCTCCTTTTCCCTTCTCATCAAACAACTCTAGCTCTATAGGATGAGGTGGGAGAAGTTGAAAATCTATCTGTTGATATGTCACCACCTCCTCCTACCCCCCCCTGCTCAGGATTTATGCATAGATTTGGACTGCAAGTCTCATGGGTGTCACATGGTCTCATCTTCTCAATCCCCATCCTTTTTTTCCTTTGATTCTCCATATTTTGGTGTGTTGTGTACATCAGCTCTAGATTCCACATCTAATGTTCACAAGGATCAAGATTTTGACGGAGTTGGTGTTAAACAACCAATCTATGCTATTATTTTTGACGATTATGTGTGGGAGTCTAAACAAGAATCTGCGATAAAGGATGACCTCCTTCTGTCCACACCTCGCTCGCTTTATCCTGACATATTCCACGATTCTACCATTTCTGTTCCATCTTGTGAAAATTCATCTCTGGATTTTTCCACTTCCGATCATTCAAAGAACATGTGGGATGTCTGTTATAGACATTTTTGGGCACTTCAACCCCAATCATAAATGTCCATAAACTGAGGGCTCCTAAGCCCCTAAAAGTGTTGCTTCACTGCCTAAAGGAACAAGGTCAGCTGATTACATCATCTCCCAGAAGTTCTCCACTGAAAACTGCTCATAAATGGTTAACACTGGACCATACTGAAAGCTCAATGCAGAGGGTGCGATGCATATCACCTTCCCAGTGTACAAGGTACGATGCATACTGATTTTCTCCTCTGTAGGGTATGATGGTTGGGAATGGACAAATGGTAGGGACAAAAATGCGAGGTGGAAGATCATGGAATCTTCCAGAAGCTTCCCCTCTGACACTTGCCTCTTTATTTTCGACGAGGGATGAGTAAGAGATCATCATTCTCCAAGTGGAAGCAGGAACTATCAAAGAGAGGACACTAATCAAGATCCTAGAAGATGACTCACCTCTCTATAATCATCTATATATGGATCTCTCATCACAGAGATCTAGAGGCTGGAATTTTGTATCTTATAGAGAAGTGTTGTTGGTATTCTGGTGTACATTCACAGTGTTGGGTGATCTAGCTTTGCTTGAGGTGAAGACGGGCTTCTTAGCTGGAGGATGATGCTGGGTCAGAGCACATGGTTGTAATCCTCTTGCTACTTTTCATCTGAATAAAGCTATTCTTGTTTCCTTCCATATTCTTGTGTACTTGTTTATATATGCGTGTATATGGCTAATACACATCTGATCCTGTATTATTTATGAATTTAGATCCTTGTTTCTTGCATAGTAGTATGTTGCTATGATTCCACAGGTTCTTTTGAAGCTAGGTAGACAAAGAAGAAGCAGCGAAACTCTATCAAGAAGGAAAGGAAATTAAGCGCAAGACTCAGGTCGGCCCTCTTGGTTCTCCTCTCGTCTCTTTTCATAAAAGGAAACAATAGTAGACTTTGATTGTTTGTTTCTAAGATAGCCACCCATCTTAGTGGGAATAGCAGCATCTGAGTGGCCACTATTCCCGGATAACACATCTTGTAAGTAGTAGAAGGACTCAAAGGCTACATTGGACCATCTCCATTGGAAAGTGCTATCAACAAGATTTCCAATGATATGTGGAAGTCCAAAAATGGACTCCTGGATCAAAATATATGGTTTGCTGAAGTTTCAAGGATTTGAATCCTTAGGAAGGAAGGAATATCAAAGATCGCAAAATCGGACGTCTAGAATATCAAAGATCACAATATCTGAGGTCCAACACATCGTGCATCACAATATCGGAGGTCCAATACATCAGAGCAGGCAGTATCGGAGGTTGGAGGAGCATCGACACATTAGAGCATTAGCGTAGTGCAGAATCAAAACTCCTTAAACTAAGAACTTTTAAAAATTTGTGATATCATAAAGAATCAATAGTATTAGAAAGTGTTGGGGAATGTCGATAAAGGATTAATGAAAGATTTCATTGCAAAACCAAAGGTTTATGGGCTCTTTTCTCTCTCCTCTAGTGAAACACATGGAAACGTATGGTTAGCTCCAATAAAGACACATGGTAGCATACAATTGGTTTTGATAAATCTACAGTGGCATCTGATGTCAGCATGACATGGAGGTATGAAAGGACATGTGGTAGGAACTTTTGGTATTTTGAGGGGCTTAAGGGGAAAAATATGGATGACACATGTCACCACTCATGAGGTGCCACGTGGATTGATGACATCATATTAGAGGTTGAGGATGTCAAAACTTTAGAATAATTGGTGTTTCAAGAACTTATGATGAGAGGGGCTCCGATATTGGGCCGGCACATGGTTAAGAAGAGCTTAAAGAACCAAAGGGGAAAAGGCACTTAACAAAGGAAAAATGGCCCTCGATAGGAAAAAAATGCCATAGAACCTTAAGGCTAAGCATCAGGTCATAATAAATGGTTCTATGGTGTATAAGAAATGAGGAGCTAAGCATAAAAGGGCCAAGGATATTGGAACTCTGTGTTTTTGTAATGTCTTTAAAAATAAATTTCCAATGAGTTGAAGCTTAGATATAGCACTATGGTAATATTACAGGAGATATTGGGTTCTGATAGTGTAACTTAGAAGAGTTAAAAGATGGATGAGTCGGCAGTTATGATTCTGGAACACCACGAAGGCCACCAAATTTTATCACTCCCATCTCTATAAAGTGGGGAATTCAGTAGTTAAGGTGAAAATGATAGGTGAAACGGTTGAGTAACTGAAGAGGAACACCATGGAAAATACATGGCCTGATCAGAGGCCATCATAGGAATGGTGTGGATATACTTTCCTTAAGCATCATTCCATTTTTCTTATCTCTATTATTCTGTAATTTTTTCATTTTCAAGAAAGGAATCGAATCCTTTGTAATGATTTGGATAGCAGAACTTTCACATGTTGAGATAGCCAGTCGATCAAACAGCTAGAGCTCGACTGAGATATTTTGTAACTACTTTTCAAGCTCTCCCTCTCCTTATAAAAAGAGGGAAGAAACACTTAAGGGAGTTTTAGAATATTTAGAAAGAACTCTTGGAAAGGACCTTTTCCTGGTTTCATGAAGGCAATGTTATGAAGCTCGAAGTATGAATATTTCTCAAAAAGATAATGCAACATTTTTGGCGATTCCAACTTATTGGATTGCAGTATGTTCATCTCCCTTTGTGTTTTCATATATGTTGAATATTCTTCCAAGTAGCTTGTAGATATATTTTTCATTAGATGCAGATTCGTTTCGATCAAGTTATTGATGGATAATTCCTATATGCATGTAGAAATTAAGTCTTTAAAAAGTGATCCATGTATCTTATCATTCCATAAAAATTTCCTTTCTCTCATTTCTCTCTAAACCCAGATATACATAATTCTTAGGATTTAAGATCTGTATGATGGATTTCTCCTCTACCGCCATCAACAATTACATTTGTCTTAACAATTGATTTGCTGTAAGCTCTCAATCTGATTTGGCCACCATCGATCGAGAATCATTTCCTGTGTATTCCTATGTGTGTGTTGGTTCATACATTGTATCTTTATGAACGGTTATGAATCAATCTTAGTTGAATTACATGCAAAACTATGGTGCTACAATTCCTTAAGACAAATTTGACAACACTAATTAGGATGTCTTAGGCACTGGTCTCCTATCAACCCAGCGATTGTCTCTAGGAGTGACAATGGAACCAGAAGGGTCACGACAAAAATGAAGATGAATCAAATACATGAAAGGGAGGTGAAGGTCCCAATAAGAAAAGAGACAATAAGTCATAGCATGGAAGGAATAAATAGTAGGACTTGCGTTAGAGTTAGGTTAGCCAATATAATGAGTAACTTATGTAGAGCTAAATCTAGAATGTTATTAAGTCAAGAAAGAGCCAAGAAATCACAATAATTGTGATGTGCAAATATGTATTATGACAATTAACACATGAGGATGCCATTTCTCATATAAAGTGTATTTGGTTTTATATGTGATTGTTAAATCATGTTAGTGTTTGTTATCACCCAAAAATTCTCAAAACAACATTGTGTTAACTCTGCTTTTGGTCATGATTTCAAGAAGGTCTAAAGGTCATTTTAGTCTTGATAAAAGGGTAAGTGATAGGGTTTGAAGTCTTAAAATTTCATCTTTAATTTCCAAATAATGTCCTTTAGTTTCACTTCATGGTCAAATAGGTCACATTTTCCATTTAGAAGTCATTCCATTAAGTTTAGGGTTAAATTTTTGCAATCATATAGGAAATCATAGTTTCGTAGCACAACTAGTTAAAAAAAGCTGATTTGTGCTATGAAACAAGCTAATTTCATTGATCACTATGAGGCAAAAACCATGTTTTCTATTTTTAGTAGTCAACTTCCAAGGGGGTTCTTGAGCAATTGAAAACTGATTTTTGAAAACTGAAAGAGATTTTTCTTCCTAACATGCTTAACTACAAAAATCTCTCTCAGTTTCTTTAAATTCATTATGAGGTGGGAGAGATTTATTACTCAACTTGTGCTATGAAACTGCTAAAAGTCATTGAGAGAAAAACTTTGTTTTCTGGTTTTAGTAGTTCACTTCATGAACCATTTCTGGCCAAATGCTAAAGTATTTTATAATTATGAAAGATTTTTCTCTTCATAAAATCTCCAAATACAATAACCTCTCTCACTTTCCTCAAAATTGTTACCAGTTAAGAGAAACAAGGCTTTATTTGAAGCCATATTTTCAAAAAGCAGAGTTTTCCAGTTTTACACATGTTGTTTAAAGACAGTTTCTGGACAGTTAGGTCATGGATTAGCAAGGTTGGCAACAATGTTCGAGGCATCATAAAGGTCAAAGACATGGATTATCAGCTGACAAAGAATTTATTTGAGTCTTATATAAGGTTGTTGAAACATGTTTTAGGAGTTTTACTCCTATTTGTATTAGGACTCCTAAAAGACAGTTAGCTATCAATTTGTAATTAAGAGTTTGTTTTATGAGTAGATAGGTGTCGATTTTAGAAATTTGAATTATCCTAAGGATGGATCATAGAATCCAAGGTTTTAAAGACTCTATAT
The DNA here is from genome assembly GCA_000404065.3 of Pinus taeda. Taxonomy (NCBI): domain Eukaryota; kingdom Viridiplantae; phylum Streptophyta; class Pinopsida; order Pinales; family Pinaceae; genus Pinus; species Pinus taeda. The sequence goes on along the minus strand of APFE030666610.1, from coordinate 47,967 downwards.
GAAGCATGAGGTCGAATTCTAGAGGGTTGGCATTTTTATTAGCAAAAGAAGTTGTTTTATCAGGGGGACTGTGTGTTTTTCAAACTTAATACAGAGATCAATTATACTACTCAAGATTCACAAGGGGTTTATGCATGCGATATTTCTATGGCCTTTTTCAATTACTTATTTTCAGTGGTATGAGCATGTGTTACTTATAATTCATTGGAAAATTCTCTAACTTCCTTCACATGCTTGTAAACTGTGTTTATTCACTGTGTTACTGTTTCACTTATAAACCTAAACTCCAAGTGCCTTGACTTCCATTTTTTGTTGATTATGATGTTTTTTTTAAGACTATCTTGACTCCATAGCCCAATAGATATTTTTTAATCTTTGATTCAACTAGTTATACATTTTTGTCCAATTTATTCCTAAAGTTAGCCATCTAATCATTAATTAAAAATCTTAAACCTATTGAGAGAGCCCTCTCAGGTTGAGGAGGCTAAGCCTCAACCATAAGATTGGTTTGAAATAGTTACTTAGAGTATACTTGATCGGTAGCCTATCAAGGTCAGATTTTGTGATAAGAGTGTTATTCATGTGAACATTAACTTGGATCTTAAAGCTAATGAATTTGGGTTACCATGTTCCAACTACTTTTAGAGAATAAATTCTTGGATTTCTTTATTTTTTCATATATTTATTTTGGCATGATTTTAAATTGTAATAGAGTTTTTGTCTCTTCTATTGATGTATGGGTTTAAGGTAGGCTATTTAAGGAGAGCATACGAACCCTTTGTGAGAACCTTAGTGGTGACTGACATGGGATATTCGATTTCCTTTAGAAACAAGTGACAAAGTTGAAACTGTCTCTTTGTCTTGGAGTATGACATAAGACTTTTATTGAATGGCTAAGATCTTGTCTTCCTTAAAGAAACAAATTCATGACCAAATATTGAAAGGCACTTGGAAACAATGCAAGTATACCCCCTTACACATCACCAAGTTATTTCAGGAGATCAATTTTTGTTTGTACATAATGATGTAGCTACACGTTGAGATCTTAATATTATATAAATATAGGCTACCTTAGTAGGTCTTAGTATTATGTGTTATTTCTTGTTAGATATATATATATATATATATATATATATATTATATATATATACATATTCAAAGGGAAAACTTGTAGAGAAACCTAAGGGATGGTTCCAGATTTATGGATGACATACTTATTAAATCTAATGACATATAATAAGGTGCCTCACCCAAGTGGATTTGAATTAGGCACTTGTAAATATAAAACCAACTAAATGCTTAGTAACACTAACAACAACTAGTTGAGCTAATGCCTGGGTTTATTTTTCCATATGTTTTTTCGAGGAAAACATTACAAGGAATCCCAAGGAATATTTCCCCAAATTCATGGATGGCATCTACGATATGCATGCTAGCATAGATTAGTACACCTAACACAAGTGGATTGAAATTGAATACTTTATGGCACAAACCTAGGCAAATGCCTAACAACATTGACAATAAGGGTGTGCTAGTGCACGAGGGGTGAACATGTCTTTAGGGGTTTGAACCTTGGTGAGGAAAATACCAATATTCCTACTTTACCAACCAACCAAATGTATCGACATGATTTTGGTTTTTTTGGCAACAAAATAAAGTATTGTCAATTTTCAATGATGATTTTAATGGAATAGTTACCTTGCTAGACTTAACACCTAATTTAACAAAACTCCTCATTGTAATTTAGAACTAAACCTTAAAGTTTATTTGTTGACGAAATCTTGACAAAAGATAAAGATAGAAGAACAACAAATTGTCCATTAATATTGACTTCAAATTAAATAAGAGTTATGAAAGAACTATTAATTTTAGCACTATTCCTTCTAACAAAATAAGAAGGTAGAGAAGAACAACCTGAAAGTCTATTTCTTGAAAAGAGAGATAAGAACTAAGAAAGGTCAATTAATGTTGGCTTCAAAGTAGGAGATATGAATGGATCACAAACTTTAACATTACTCCTGTAATCATTAGAGTCAAAAGGGTCCATAATATTTGATTAACATAGAATTGTGATAAAGTGTAAAATTTAATAATAGAGTGAAATAATTAGAAAATCAGAAAGTAAATTTAATATAAAAGGACTCTAAAATAGAAATATTTGATTATAATGAGATATCTTGTAACATCAGTAAATCATAATTAAGCACCCAATCAAGGTGACATTATTTCCAAATGTGTGAGATACGATTATGGGGAGGGGATAGGCTAGCCCATGAAGGGTGAACATGTCTTAAGGGGTTTGAACCTTGGTGAGGAAAATATTAATATTCCTAATTTACCAACCAACCAAGTGTGTTGACATAATTTTGGTTTTCTTGGCAACAAAATAAATTATTGTCAAGTTTCAATGATGATTTTAATAAAATAGTTATCTTGCTATACTTAACACCTAATTTAACAAAAGTCCTCATTTCAATTTAGAGCTAAACCTTAAAGTTTATTTTTTGAAGAAATCTCGACAAAAGAGAAAGAGAGAAGAACCACGAACCTGCCATTAATATTGACTTTCAAATTAAATAAGAGTTATGAATGAATTGTTAACTTTAGCACTATTCCTTCTAACGAAATGAGGTAGAGAAGAACGACCTAAAAGTCTATTTCTTGGAAAGAGAGAGATAATAACTAAGAAAGGTCAATTAATGTTGATTTCAAAGTAGGAGATTGAATGGATCACTAACTTTAGCACTACTCATGTAATCATTAGAGTCAAAAGGGTCCATAATATTTGATTAATAGAAAATTGTGATTAAGTGTGAAATTTAATAATACAGTGAAATAATTAGAAAAGAAAAAACTCAATATTAATATAAAATGATTCTAAAATAAAAATATGTGATTATAATGAGATAACTTGTAATGTTAATAAATCATAATTAAGTACCTGGTCAAAGTGACATTATTGCCAAATATATGAGATACAATTATGGAGAGGGGATAGGCCCATTGTCATCACCTCGCTCCATGGAGGGGGGATACGTGGCTGAAATCTTTCCTCCACGTGGCCCTCAAAATTAATCAGTGATGAAATTTGCAAGACGCCCCATCATTGGATTTGGCAGGCAGCTGAGAGTTAATTGTAGTTGTTATAATTACACTGTAGGGCGTTCCCTTTTGAAATGAACTCCCCTGGCTACCACTTTGTACAAGTTTGCAACATTGGATGAGATGTTAGACAATTGAGAAACTATTAACCATTGGATCACCACCCACTTCTCTTACTTAAATTATGAATGGACTGCTCTTCTGACTTTTCAACTTCTTCTTCAACCGTCCGGTTCTGAGGGTTTTCAATCCATCTCTAGAAGAGAAAAACGAGTTTATGAATTTGAATCAACGCAAAGCAACTTCTGGTGAACAACCTCTAAAATCTGGTATTAAGTATTTTACCCTAACCATCTCCTCGGGCCTTTTAATTTTTTCAACAATCAAGGTTTCCATTGTTTCTTCAACATGAGTGTTAGGTTCTCTTTCTTCAACAATGTTTGGAACCAGCTCTTCTAGCTTTTCTATTTCTTCAACAGTAAAGGTTTCATTGTTTCTTCAACAGAAGGTTGGGGGTTCTTTTCTTCAACATGAGATTCAACCATGTTTGGAACCAGCTCTTCAGGGTTTTTATTTTCTTCAACATTCTAGGTTTCCAATGTTTCTTCTATGGGAGGTTCAGCTATGCTTGGACATTTGTTAATGGTGTGAGGTGGAGTCTAGCATATGGTATTCTATGAGACACCCAACCCTTTACTCATTATTCTTATCTCTTCTAGAAGATTCAACAGGTCATTAACTCTGCCACCAGGGTTAGTTTTGTTTTCCCTTAATTCTTTGTTTCCTTTATTTGTAGAAGAATTTATAAAAATTTGTGGTATGGGTTCTAAATTACAGGCATGTAGTGTCTTCAATCCATCTCTAGAAGAGAAAAATGAGTTTACAAATCTGAATCAGTGCAAAGCAACTTCTAGTGAACCACCTCTAATTTTCACAATATCGTTGGGACACAAGTTCAAGAAAATGAAACAGAAGTAATCAAGTTCCGTTAAGCTACCTCCATGACTAACTTCATTTCTAGAATCATGTTCTGTAAATCTTTCCCCACAAGTTAAGTCATTTTGAGAATCAGGTTTCATCGAGCTTCCTCCAAGATTCACTTCATGGTTACAAGACTGTGATTTATACTCAAGCCTATTGAACCTGGTATTAAGTTTTTACCTTCGCTCCTAGTATTATTTTAACCTCAATCTTACATTTAAGGGAACTTGTGTTATTATTTTCAAGAATTCAGCAAGTCCGGGGACAAATAACAATGCTAAGATATAGGCTTTATGATTACTTCTAAAATGGCCATTTGAAAAAGCTATCGATCGGTAGTCGAGGTGATGCCCTCACTTGTCATCAACTTGTTAACCTGTTTATCATAATGGGAAAACAATCAATAAGGGGTTAATGATAGATGGTTTCCCATTAGACATTATTATGAATTTAGATAAGTTACCTCCAATGGATTGATGCTCAAATTAAGGAGGGATGGTCCTACTAAGAATTACTCTTCAACTTTGTTAGGATATGGGGAAACCCAGCATGTAGAAGGAGGTATGTTTAAACTCAAATTTGATCTTAGAATCTTTCAGTTTAAAGGAATGACAAATTTTCAGTAGAATGTAGCACATGGTTTATTCTCAGGGCTCAGCATGTTTATTAAGGTTGTGTTGCACATAAATAGGAAGCATTATGATGTAGTTTCATTTCATGTCTTACATTTTCCTGATAACCCACTGTGAAAATCGTCACACATTAGACTTAATGATCATGAAATAGCTAGAGCAACATGAGCATGTTAAGCTTAGATCTGATCTTGGAAACTTAAGTTCAAATGAATGATAATATTTCAGTAGAATATAGGTTCTACTTTATTTCTAGGTCGCAAAATCATTCTCAAGGTTGTTTGGCACATAAATAGGTAGCAACCAAATGGAGTTTTCTTTGAACAGATTAAGGTTTAGAGAGAAAACATGTTTTCTTTGATATCAAAGGCGAGCTTCCAGATGAGAAAATTTTACTGTATTGTTGATGGTTTAAGATGGAACCTATTCGTTGGATGTTAAACTCTATATGAAAGGCTCTAAATTTCCCATTTCAAAATCCAAGAAGCTGCAAACTAAAAGAAATACACATTCACACATCAAGAGGACATTTTGTTGATAAAGAGAGAAGTAGTTGAAGGATTTCAAAGTCAAGAATTTGAAAAATAACTTACTTTCAGAAGAGTCAAGAATTTTCAAAATAACTTACTTTTCAGAAGAGTTTATATTTTTGATTGACATCATCACCATAATATGATTGCACTTGTATTTTAGTTTTTCCTATAATACTTCTCGATTTATGGTTATATCACTTAAAGAGTTGTTGATGAGACTAATTTTATTTTTAGTTACAGGTTGTAACCGCGTGGGTGTTACATATTCAATTATATTCTGATTTCCCAAGTTATTGAAACAACATCATGATTTGAATCCAGTATCAAGGATGCTTGTACCAGAGATCACCCCTGTGACTACCCAAAATGTGGCCCGCCTATCACATGGTGAAGTTATTTTTTGTTTTCTTAGTTTGTTTATCCAAGTGTCTCTTCAAGATCATACATTCTCCATGCACTTTTATGTCTAATTATGGTAACATCTCTTTCAAAAAATTAAATATCTTACCTGTTTATATGCAAGGAAAGACCCTTCAAGCATGAGCATTGGGGAGGAAGCACACACTTCATTAATAATCAATGAAGAAGGGGAATTAACTATTGATTCCCTACTTCCAATCTCTATTAAGTTAGTATATAGCCCTTCAATCCTTGTCTTGAAATTTTTAGATCAATCGGGACATATAAGCCTTTTTTAGACCATTAGTATATATGACATGTGATACAGAGAACTTCTTGATTGGCCTAGCCATGATGTTTTGAAGCTTACAGACTTGAAATACATTGTGCAGTATCAAGTTGCACAAAGTTTCAAATGGAATCCCATAAGTAATATTACAAGGGTGGTGAAAATCCATGTGAATGGGAAGAAGATCCTAAGTTGAATAACCAGGTATGTAGGATCAAAACAAATTATGGTTTTGATGGGCCGTCAGGCAGTGGAAAATGACTTTGCTCAAAATTATTGGAGAAATAATTCAAGGAAAATTCGTCGGTTCTTAATAAAATTGCAAAGGTACACTAATGCATATGTGATGTTGCTTGCAACTGAAATATTTGAAGGTTCTTATGGATATGTAAGGAGCAGATTTGTTACTTTTGCTTCTTAACAGTCACCTAGACAAAATTATAACATGCAAGTTGAATTATGTGCAGAGTGGCACCACCATAATTATGACAATACATCAGCTGAGTAGCAGGATTTTTCATATGTTAGATAGACTCTTGGTGTTATCAAAAGGACGACCTATTTTCTCAAGTCAAGAAAGAGATGCCATGGGATATTTTGGTAGCAGGGGATTTACACCAAATATTTCAATGAATCCAATAGATTTTCTACTAGATTTGGCAACAGAAGACATCTCTATGATTTCCACACCACTAGAGCCAAGTATAACCATAGGAAATCAAGATCCAAAGGAAATACAAAAGATAAGTACAAAATTGATTTGGAGCCTAAAGAAAGAATTATGATGGAAGAGTTGAAAATTGAAAGCAAGTTGCAGGAATTATGATGGAAGAGCAGAAAATTGAAAGCAAGTTGTGGGAAGCAATAAATCTGAAAAAGGAATGGTCTACATCTTGGATCAAAAAATTCTCGACACTCTTAGTATGGGCGTTCAAACAATGCCAAACTGATTATTTTAGCAAACTGAGGCTTCGACAGAAATAGGAGTCTTCCTACTTTTGGGATTTCTCTGGTGGAAATATGAAATATCGATAGATGCACAGCTTAGAGCTCAGGTGAATATTAGAGAAAATATTTTTTTAACAATGATATTCATTATCGAATTTGCAATTATGATCATATAGTCCTACATTTAGAAGGTTTCATAAATTTTTGGCAAAACATAGGATTGTTCTAATGTAAACTTTATATGCACTGGCTTTTTTTTTTGCCTCCTCATAGTATTGTAATAATGGGAATGGAAATGGAGCTTGGCAATATTTTCCTTTGAAATATGAACAAAGTTACTTTGGATTGGATAAAACTATAACAGTTCACAATCAGGCTGTTTGACTTATTAGGGATGGAAAAAAACAAAAGAATGTTTATCTTTTTTTTTTAATTTTAATTTATTTCAGGGAATCCATCCATATTAGGATTGCAGATTTCAGGAATATAATTTTAAAAGAACAAGAACCTGAAGTTTCATGTATTATTTCATCATATTTCTAATAACCCATTGGTAAATTTTATGCAAAACTAACCATCCAATAGAGTTTTTAATGCTCATGAAGAAGATTGAGGGACATGGACTTGATTTAAGCTCAATTCTAATAGCCTATCTTAACCTATACCTATTAAACATTAAAAGGATCTCAATAACAAACATTTAGATGGATTCATACTAATTTATTTCTTAAGTGAGACTTTTTAAATAATTACAATAATTATTTATCCGTGAAAGAGTTGACATGTCTTCCACTTGAGGCTATAAGAGGACTTCTCTTGTCTTGGTGCAATAAATGGGTTGCATGCAAATGTTAACTTCTTTTCAGTCAAGAGCCCAAATGGGGGTGAAGGGGAGTTTTGAACTCGAGTAGTTGAGTCAACCAGCAACAAAGGATTTTAGGCCTTCCGAATGAATGGATGGATCAAAGAAAGGTCCTTGCCCTCACCCATGACTAATCTTCATAGACTAATCCAACTAACTAAACAATCCAACTGGCTCTACTAACCTCCCTCATTAATTCTCCCATCCTTTCGAACTACTTTCCTTATTTGAGAACTGCATTTTTATTTCTATACTAGTTACACCCTTTACACCCCCTCTCGGTAGTCGAGGTAATTCCCTCCCTTGTTGTCAACTTGTTAACTTGTTTATCGCACTGGGAAAGCAATCAATTGAGGGTTGATGACAATTAATTTCCCATTAGACATTATTGTGAATTCAGATTAGTTGTCCCCAGTGGATTGATGCTCGGATTAAGGAGGGATGGTCCAACTAATCATTACTCTTAAAATTTGTTAAGATATGGGGAAACCCAGCATGCAGAAGGAGGCATGTTTAAACTCAATTTTGATCTTAAAATCTTTCAGTTTAAAGGAAAGACAAATTTTTAGTAGAATGCAACACATGTTTTATTCTCAGGGCTCAACATGCTTATCAAGGTTATGTTGCACATAAATAGGAAGCATTCTAATGTAGTTTCATGTCGTGTCTTGCAGTTTCCAGATAACTCACTATGAAAATCATCACACATTAGACTTAATGATCACGAAATAGCTAGAGGAACATGGGCATGTTAAGCTTAGATCTGATATGGGAAACTTAAGTTCAAATGAATGATAATATTTTAGTAGAAGATAGGTTTTTCCTTATTTCCAGGTCACAAATCTTTCTCAGGGATGTTTGACACATAAATAGGTAGCAACCCAATGGAGTTTTCTTTGAACATATTAGGGTTTACCGAGCAAACATGTTTTCCTTGAGCTCAAAGGTGAGCTTCTAGATGAGAAAGTTTGACTGTACTGTTGATGGTTTAGGATGGAACCTATTCGTTGGAGGTTAAATTCTATACAAAAGGCTATAAATTTCCCATTTCAAAATCCAAGGAGCTGCAAACTAGAAGCAACAAACATATACACTCTAGGAGGGCATTTTGTTGATAAAGAAAGAAGTAGTTGAAGGATTTCAAAGTCAAGAATTTGAAAAATAACTTATTGTTTAGAAGAGTCAAGAATTTTCAAGATAACTTACTATTCAAAAGAGTTGATATTTTTTACTGTTGGGTCCCTATAATACTAGTGATTACCCCATTACTATTGTAGTTGTACCCCTTATTAATATTGTTGTGCCCCTATTGTCCCCATATTGTTATTATTGTGCCCCATAGAATCCCTCTATTGTTATTTTTGTGGCTTTATATTATTATTGTTAGGTCGACTGGGTTATATTGTGACTCCTTAGACTCCTATATATAGAAAGGAGGTTTATCATTTGAATCATACAAGAATTGTTCGTTTATGTAATGTAAAGGAGGTTGCCCCCTCGAAGAGGCTGAATTCTAAGGCGTTGATCTATCTTTTCTATCTTTTCTTGAGTTGGTTTCATAACATTTGGTATCAGAGCTTTGGATTCTAGGGTTTCACTGCTCCAAACAAGTCATCATGGCATTTTCGCTATAACATTTTTCTATGACGTTTCAGAAGCTAAAAAAAAAAAACCATTTGAGAAGACATCGCACTGAATCTCAGGTCTGAATTTTAGAGCTTTTCGCACTAAATTTTCAAAGATATGAACTGAGGAAGTTGGTCCTTTTGCAGAATCCTGAATTACATTCAAAACAGGTGACCTGAAGAAAATCGTCATAATTTTCTCTCTGATCATCAGATTGAAATTTTGTAAGAAGGTACAAAAAGAGGACGGACTGTAGTATATTGTATATATTTTTAGAGCCAAAGGTCAAAACAAGGACACGTGGCACGTCGTACAAGTTCGCTCTACTGAATTAGTTTATAATCATGTCACTGTGGGAAATTTTGCATAACTCTTCATTGGAGAATCCAATTGGGAAAGAGAACATAGAGGGCTACTGCAGGTCACAAGTTTAGAACTGGATGATCCAAAATTATAGAGATAAATTAGAGGCAATATTGAGCTCCTACAAAGTGAAAAAAGGTGTGTATATTTTTTCAAATGTTTGCTTAACCTTGGTTTGAAAAATTATTTTGAGGGAATTCAAAGGGCATAGTGAAGCATTATTATTAGTAATTTATGCCCCGAAGAAAGAAAATGGAAATACCTAGTAGGCGACCTGAAAGCTCTAGCATGACTCATGAAGAAGAGGAAGAAATG